>JASDQU010102016.1:34988-63803 GCA_032191745.1 Picea mariana
GATGAGATTATTCTTCTACCTACTTCTACACTAATCAATAAAGGTAGATTGATCAAGTAAAAAAACATTTCCAATGCAGCCAAGAAAGTAATTGACTTACTAATATCATGCTTGATCTTTTCCCAATAGATCAAAGAAACCATAGATTTTGGTAATGTAATTTGAAAAGATGACAAGACCAACCTTCATCTGACAGAAATATTTTTGGATTTATGTTGCTCATAGGCTCCAAAAAGTCAGCAAAAGGGTCATCAAATTCACAAAGAAATACCTCTTTGGACTGCTGATCCAACTGTAAATTGAAATGATGTTGAAGGTTGCCTTTACTAATCTCATTGTTGAATGCAGGCTACTCAAGATCTATTGGAGAAACATATAGGATGTACTGTTGATCTGGACTTTTCATCTCCTCACCTTCTTCATATCTGTTGCAATCTACCTTTATCTGCAAGTTTGGAAAATGTGGGTTGTCCTCAACATATATTGCAGATGAAATAATTTCACTTACTGATTGGTCAATCTACTCATCACTTTTCAAGTCTTCATGTCTGCTATAATTTCCCTGTGTCTGCAAATCTGAAAGATGAGGGCTACCCTTAGAATCTGCTACAGATCTGAGACTGTCACCCACTAATGTGTCAATCTGATAATCATCTTTGGGGTTTTCAAAGGGGACAATCTCATCTTCATGACAATGTAAGTTAGTAGATGCATTTGATACAATGCCAAAAGCATCAATGCTATGGTTATCCATCGGAAGATCACCAATATTTTGGTTACAATGATAGATGTCCCCTTTGCAACATACTCTTTGAAGCTATCATTAAACACATCATGCATACATTTAAGATCATCTCTTTGTGTAGCTAAAGAAACCAATTCTTCAATTTCATAACAATCGGACTTGAGGATGATAAGAGAGCATTCAGTTTCTTTATTGTCCATTTGTAATTCATGTTGATGGGAAAACACAACATCTTGAAGATCATTAAAGGGTTGTTGTATATTATGAGGGAGAGATCTTTCTATATTTACATCTTCAAGCTTACAAAGTAATTCATATTCATCACAGTCATTATCAAATGCAAACTCATTTGAAAAATACTTTTTGCAATGCTTAGTGAATTCTCTGTGAAAATCCTTCAATGATGAAATACTGGAAGGAGGTAAAGAAAAATACCACTGACGTGCATCACCATATAATGAAAACATGAACATCTTCATACAAACATCTTCATGCTGTAGATTTAATAGATCCATGCACTCATGAAACTTGAGGAGGTGTTCTGCAGGATTGTCTTCTTTGCTCTCCTTGAAGATAGGTAGAAAATCTCCCCATTCCGACATATTAGGTACTGGATGTGGGAAACTAGGAACTGAAGAAAAATTGAGAGGTGCAAACCTCCGAGCCAAAAGAGTAGAAAATGCTTTTGACATCTGAATGTTGTGGAGTCGCCACTGAATCCGTCCTTCATGGAGTCTCCAAATAGATGATTACAACCAATTGATGTCCATGCTTTGTCTATCATCAAAGCTGGATCCAATGTCATATCCCAAGGAAGATGAGCTTTAATCTCCTCTCCCCGGCAATGGCACCAATTTGTTAGACCTCCAAGAAACTCTTTAAGGTTGTAGGCTAAAGATGCTTGGTAACTTAAGAAATGTGATAATTAGGTGTATCTATATCAATGGTATAACTCAAGGGCTAATGAGAAGAACAACTTATCATGCATTAGAATGAGCCAGTGCTTTTAGAAATCAATAATCAGATAAAGTTATTGGAATAGGGTATGAAGAACACTAATCTAGATAACCAAGTACATTAACATGCAGGGTCATACAAGATAGTAAGAGATCCTTTAATTCAAATTCATGAGCTAAATAAGAAGATAACAATTCTTAAAAGCTGAGCTAAACTGAATCAAAGTATAGAGTAATGCAACACATGAACAAATATGACATTGGTAGCAAAAGAAAACTGTGATTCATATCAAGATAAGAGTCTAAGTACATGAGCCTAAATGTATCCAGGATTGAACCCCCTTGGTGCTCCAAATGTATTTGGTTTTATAGCCTTACAATACAGTATTCAGATCCTGAAAGAGTGGATCAGAAATACTAAATATAGAAAGTCAAAAACTAGGCTACAAAAGATAAGGAACGATCCTCAAAATGAGACCAATTCCACATTTGATGGTCTTCAGATGATGTAGAGTCCGTGTGCAGTGTATAATAGATTTCCAAGGCTATTTGATGACTCTTGAAGGAGATAAGATTAGGAAATGCAACAAGTTCAGTTGGGGGGTGTGTTGAGTCTCAGAACTGTCACGTTTTCATCCTCTTTCCTTTCACCATTATTCACATTTATCCATATTCTACCACTCCATAAACCATTCATTAATACCATTTTCATAATTAAACATGGGTTTAGCCTTATTATTTTCCAAATAATTTATTTTAGTATTAAAAGAGAATTTGTGATTAAATATTAGAAATCAATATATTTTTCATATATATCTCAAATATTTGTGTGATCTTTGTACTGTAGGGATATTTGAAGCTTTCAACCAAGGACTATTCAAAAGTTTCTCTAATGTTTTCTCCATCTTTTCACAATTTGAAGGAGATAATTCAAGCTAATTTCAAGGAGGAGTATCATGAGAGAATTTGTGTAATTATAGCAAATTGGTTGATAAAAATGTGGAGAGGATTTGAAGGGATAAGTATTTTGTAATTATAGCAAATTGGTTGAGAGAAAAGTGGAGAGAGTTTGAAGGGATAAGTATTGTGTAATTATCGAAAATTGATTGAGAGAAAAGTGGAATTGTAATTATGAGTTTCTTATCTTCTTTTCAAAGAACTCATGTATAAATAAGAGGGCTCTCTTCTCATTTTAGTGGAGGATAGGAAGAGAGTAAGAGAGGATGTAGAGAAGAACCTAGTTAGTATTTTCTCTTGAGATAATTAGTTAGTGATGGATTTGATCATGTTATAATAGAGTTGATGTTTTAGATTGATTTCTCCATAATAGATTTCTTATTTTGAGCTTTTAATATAGATTTTATGTGAACTCACATATGCTTTTTATTTGTTATTTATTTTATAGCTTATCTTTCCTTTGTCTAATCTCATGCTTTCTCAATTAGGTTTAATTTATGCAATTTCATGCTTTCATTTATGTTATGCAATTTGATTTCATGCTTTTTTAATCAGGTTTAATTTATGCAATTTCATGCTTTCATTTATGTCATGCAATTCAATCTCATGCTTTCTTAATCAGGTGTAATTATGCAATTTCATGCTTTCCTTTATTTCATGCAATTCAGCTTCAGTCGTGTGTTTCTTTTTCAATCATTAGATTAGGCTAGCTTGCTATTATCCTACATATATTGTTCTTTCACCTCGTAAGATTACGAACTCCCTGGGTTGATAATTTATGTCAAATTCATTAGCATATAAATAACTCAACATGGCCTTAGAGAGTTCACTCTCCAATCCTATTCCAAGGCCCTAAACCTATCTATTGTTGGTTTTCTAGAAAAGAAAATTTTCTAGTTGATTTTAAGTTACGAATTTTTTCTTATGGTTGTTGTTTAAGTCAAGGGAAAATGAATGAAAATTTAGTGATGTTGTGACTCTTGAACCAACCAAAGCAATGAAAAAATGCCAAAACAAATTGTTCAATTCAATGAATTCTAGCTATGGGAGGGAAAGAGGCCGTTTTCTTTGCAAATTTGACAATGMAACCTCATAATCACCAAGAAACCATGCAAGAGAATCCAAAACTGAAATGATATTTAACCAAACACTACAATGCACTTTGAGGCTAATGCTCAAAATCTATATGCATGCAAATTTTYGTTTGTGTTGTTTTTTCAATTATAATGCAAAAAGTTACTTAATATAATAAAGAAAAGAAATCTACAAATTAAAAAACAACAAATCAACAAGCCAGGGCTGTAGGAAATTAAATTTGTAGTGATTTAAGAAAACACACTCCAATGTCTCTACTAGACTCACARCCCAAAAATCAAAAGGAAAATGGATCTAGTAATGGGAAAACAAGTTACAAAAGGAGAGCTCAACCAAATGTAACTAGATATGAAACACTACCAAATATAAACAGATATGTTGGGCGCACATCCCATCTCAATGGATCACTAAACAACAAAAATATGCAAACAAGCTATCTAAGCATACCTCAAATCCAAACCTAGGATCTGATGTGACCCAAAGGGCTCAAACATGGAGAGGATCTATGTAAATTTACCATTTACAAACTCCTTAGATCATATGCATCCAGATTTCATTAACAAAAATATAAAAACTTTTCCATTTTTTGTCCCAAAGGGGAGGTTGCTAGTTGTCTAGCCTGCAAAAAGAGACCATATGGAGGAGGTCGCTAGTCACCTATATTACAACAAGTGACATGTCACTATGTCTCCAAAAAGAGACAAGTGACACTCTAATTTTTTCTTGAAAAATAAAAATATATGACTCGGATCTTCCAGATATGAGAGATCTACTCTCTAGGGTAATGCTAGGGAAGGGAATGAATAAATTGGAAACATAGAACAAAGGTGAACAAACAAGGGGATATAAACTAGATAAAAATCAAATATTATTTTAGAATGGAGTTTCCGGTTCTCTTGTGAATAAATCTCACCAATTGGATAGTAATGTCTCTCTATAGTCTTCCTACTAATCATAGACAAATAGTTGGCTAGACTTCTTTTGATTTCCTAGACACAAGCAAACAGATTCACAATTAAACCAAGAAATGCTGGAATGACACACATTTTCCTGAAGGTCATTCTCGTGTGTTCTTTGATGGTGTGTTGAGCACACACTTATGATAAGAGGGAGGTGAATTAGTATAAGGCTATATTTTTTCCTTTTAACAATCATTAACCATAATGAAGCAATCACATAAAATCTAACAACTAGAAGATACAAGATTTTATGTGGAAACCCTTTCGGGAGAAAACCACAAAAAATTCTCTTTACAATTTGTAGGAACCAACCCACTGTTACAAATTTTTCTAGGCACCAACCTAATATATATGCCAATCCCCACTGGTAAAAATCATAGTAGGAACCAAACTACTCTTACAGATCTTCATAGAGACCAATCTATTAGAGACACCAATCCCCATCGCTAAGCATCAACTTAGAAAGAGACACCAATCTATCTATTTGATGTTCTTAGGCACCAACCTATTGGAGAAACCAATCCCCATTGTTAAATTTTTGTAGAAACCAACCTGCTAGAGACACCAATCCCCATCGCTTGATGTTGGTAGGCACCAACATACTTTCAATCATATAAATTCTTCTTTAGGGATTGAACATCTACATTTCCTTCACAAGTCTTTTTGTTACTTATGTCTTCATTAGGTATGTTTGTTGCTTCTTCCTTAGCTATTCCTTCACCATATATTATTTCTTCTTCTACTACTTCTGCCTTAGATCTACCTTCACCATATATTCATACTTCTTCTTTCTTCTTCTACTTCTACCTTATATCTATCTTTACAATTTATGCTTGCTAGATCGCTGAATATACTTGCTACAATGCCAAATCTACTTGCTAGAACACCAAATCTAATCTTTGCTAATATTTAATTGTCACTACTTGAATGATATTCAATCGTCACTCCTCAAATGATATTCAATCGTCCCTCCTCTCACTTCTTCAAATGTTATTTGTAAGAATATTACATTTTCACCCAAAATTTTTCTCACATTACTCTTCTCCTTTTATACTTTATCATAACCCTACATGAAGAGTCATGTTTATTCAAAAAGACACGAAATCCATTAATTAAATAATTAATTCCCCCCTTTTAATAGACTTTTCAAAATACCATGGGAAAATACCATTTTACCTTTTGACTTCTTGTAAATTCACCTTTTTTATCTTTTAATACTCATTTTTTTAGGTAACTTCATTTTTTACTTTGAATTCATCTTTTTATATAAAGTCACTTTTTTTTTTATGTAACTTCATTTTGAATTCACATTTTTATATAAATTCACCTTTTTCATGTAACCTCATTTTGAATTCACCTTTTTTACATAAAGTCACATTTTTCATGGGATACTTATATTTGAATAATTACATTATATAATTCCTTTGACATCAATGACAACAATTTGTTCAACATGGTGTAGCCATGAAGATCCTACTCCAACTCCTTCAACCTACTACCTACACACAAGTGACAAACAATGCCTTCCTACTTCTCTTCCTAGGATTAGAATCCTAGATCTAGCTTGGATCTAATCTGATCTATGAAGGAGTAAATAAGATAAAAAAAAAATGTGAATGAAATAAAAACATTAATAGGGGAAAACCAATTATCTATTGATTAAAATTAAATAAGTACATCAATGCACTTTACCTCTAGCTTTACATTCACTCCTCCTTTCCCTTTTCTCCTTGATCCTCCTCATCTTTTCAACCAATCTAGGAAACCTAACTACAACTGATGTATATTGGAGAATTACCTCTATATTATGGTAGCATAACTCTGTGAATGATTCTTCCTCATGCTCGAGATTTCCCTTACTTATATAGATTCTTGGAAGATATTTGGGAGATCTTATAGAAACCAGTGGAGACTCAAATGTTGTGAATTACAAATATCATACCACAAAGAACCAACTCATTCACCACTTACCTCTTTTAAACTCTATGAGTCTAAAAGGTTAGAAGGGAGGTTGCTAGTTTCACATTGTAAAACTAGCAACATGGTTGCATGTTATCATATAGATGACTAGCAACCTGCCACATTTTGTCATATAGANAAGATATTTGGGAGATCTTATAGAAACCAGTGGAGACTCAAATGTTGTGAATTACAAATATCATACCACAAAGAACCAACTCATTCACCACTTACCTCTTTTAAACTCTATGAGTCTAAAAGGTTAGAAGGGAGGTTTCTAGTTTCACATTGTAAAACTAGCAACATGGTTGCATGTTATCATATAGATGACTAGCAACCTGCCACATTTTGTCATATAGATGACAAGCGACCTACCTCAAAACTTACTGAATTATTGAGTAGAGGAGTATGTTTCATATGTCATCTTCTGCTATGTTCCTCTTGTCACTGTAGGGTGGAAATTAAGGCTATAACACACTAGGAGGAGACAAGGTTCCATTCTTTTTCATTGTATCTTGTTCCATACTTGAGCATAACAATTGAGAGTGGTGTTTTGTGAGAATAGTGGAGGAGGAGAGATTTTGTAGCATTAATACATGCCACATTACTAAAGGAAATTCCATAGAGAGTGCCTCTTTTTTGTACTTTTATTTGAAGAAAACATAGCAGAGCAACCTCACCTTCTAGCTAGGTTTTCTCTCGTATTGGGTTTCCCAGGTTATATCCTGTGTTTATTTTTGGATGGTGTGTGTGTATTTATTTATGTTCTCTATTTTTCATATTTGAACTATTTCATACATTTTATGCAGAAAACTAGTAATCAAAGAGTCTGCTATCTAAAGGAAGCTAACCTTCATAGTAAATATTTCAGTATTTTATTAGATTGGTTGTGATGAAATGTCCAATGGAATATCCATGATAGTTTACATATCATATTGTTATTAGACCATGTTTTTTTAGGGAATTTTTGGAAAGTTGCAGGGATCCAGAAATTGGTTTAAGAAGAAATCTGCAAAACCTTAGCCATGGCTGATGAGGTTTTTCATTACAACCCTCAAGATCTAGCAGAGGAGAAGTTTGCAAGGATGGAAGAGAAATTTGTTGGTATATCTCACAATATTTCCTCCTCATGGTGTCTCTCACAAGCAAGCTCAAATTGTTCTTAGAATTCGGAGGCTTGAACTAAGAGATGAGATCAGGCGATAAATCAAGAGATAACAAAGACCTAGAAAAGGAGTCACGAAAAGAACCCAAGAAGGAGCAATCAAGTTCTAGTGCCATAAACCGTTCACAGACCCTATCCAATATGGAAGTGATAGTGGACATAAATTCATACAAAGGTGAGATCGACACATTAAAATTGAATCATTGGTTGCAACAACTATAATTTTATTTCAGCATTCATCATATAGATGAAGAACAAAACATATCATTTTCCAAACTAAAGTTAGAGGGACATGATTTAACCTAATGGGAAATCCATATGGAAACACTTAGGTTGGAGGGTGATCTACCAATAAATAGGTGGGAGTACTTCAAAACCCTCATCAAGTCCCAATTCTACCCTACTGGGTATGTAGAGGAATAATGCATCTAATGGCACTACTTCAGAAAGAAGAAAGGGAAAAGTGTACATGAGTTCACCACCGAGTTTAGAAATATGGTGATCATGTTGGGTATCTCTCCCAAGAGCCCAGATGTACTCCTCAAGTATCTGGGGGGTCTACATAGCCATCTGTGAAAGAAAGTGATTCTTTTCAAGCCAAGGCCAGTGGACGAGGAATGTGTATAGGCACAGTATCTGGAAAACATAGGCCACAAGAAACGACAACCAAGTGGTTCCAAGACAAAAGATCACCAGGAAGCTTCCAAGGAGGGGAAGAAGAAGTGGAAAGGGGGAAAGGACAAGAATATGGAAACCATTTCACATCAGTGAAAGGATTATTGGCTTGCTAATTTGGCATCTTTTCCATCATTAGTTGGTCTCCTTGATAATTTTACCTTATCCCTACACCCAATTACTATGCATGTTATCATATCTACCCACACTTAAGAATCTAGTGTGCCTAACAAGCTTGATGTTTTTAATATTTACAATTTCCATTTTTTTTAGTAAGTTAGAAAAGGGTTTAGACTAATCTTGCTAATGACAGATGTTCTTGGTTCCCTTACAATACTATTAGTTCACTTATGATACCAACCTCCATGATTGGCATATCCATACATCTCCAAGGAAGATTTTAGAACTTGGGTTTTGTCACCAAGACCCTTGACATGGTGTGGTTCTCATCATATCGCACACATATCCAATGTGGAAACCTCCAAACCATGGTCAAATTTTCTTAGTCAAATATGTGTCAGATTAGTAGCAGTGATATTCCCGCTCGATTTTTGAGTTGATCAAGGAGAATCTAGAAAATCTAAAACATGGGTTTTGTGCAGAACATCCTAATTTGAGTARTACACRAGCATTTTTCTAAGAAAGTGTTAGAAAAATAGGATCATGAAGAGATAAAATAAAATAAACAAATGCGTAAATAAAACACAGAAGATACACAATACAATAGAGACACATATATATGTGGTTCACCCAATGTAGGCTACATCCACAAGAAAAATTATTAGGTTCTTACTTTTATTATTATCCAACAAATGAAGGGATACAACCTACATCATACTCATTCTAACTTCCTATTATTTTTCTCAGAGTCTCCTCGCTCAGAATCACATACACAACCGCAATACAATTCTCTCATAAAAGAGGGTTGACTTCTAGGTAAAAGAACACTAACATAACTTCTACCATCATATATGTGACCTTATAATGAATGATCCATATTAACTACGGAATTACAATATTTTACAAGGAAATTTTGTCAAAACAATTCTCTTCGAAGGTACTTCCTCTGAATCCCCACCAGGGGTGGGCTCCAAAATATCTCATTGAACCCCTCCCTTGTACCCCCTTGGGAAGATATGTGGGGGGGAATAATCCCCACACTCTTTTAGGTAATGGGGTCCAAACAAAACTGAAACAAGACCTATGAATCAAGAAGATAATCAAGCTCCATGACCAACAATATCCCACTTGGAGACTAATCACAACAACCTCTTTGGTGTTGTACCTATTGGACTATGATCCACCTTGGACCTGGAAAATTTCTCATCTCCACCTTCATGCTTGAAGGTCAACAAAAATTGAGCATGAACTTAGTTTCTCCCTAATTATTACCTTTGTTAACATGTTTGTAGTGTTTTGGCTAGTATGTATCTTTTCCAACTTCAATTTTCCATCTTCCAAAATGAATCGTATGAAATGGTACTTGATTTATATATGCTTAGTCTTAGAATGAAAGGTTGAGTTATTTGTAAGATGAATGGAACTTTGGATGTCACAATAGAACCTACTATTCTTCTGCTTCTTTCCCAATTCCTCTGTAAACCTCTGTAACCAAATCATGTCTTTACTAGCCTCTATAACAACAACATACTTTGCTTCTAATGTTGAAAGTGAAACAACCTTTTGCAGTTTCAAAATCCAACTTATTGTTGTTCCACCTACAGTAAAAACATGCCTTGTGGTGCTTCTCTTGCTATATTTATCACCTACCATATCTGAATCAACATATCCTTGTAGAACATTGTTTGAACCTCCAAAACATAATGCATGAGTATAAGTACCTCTCAAATACCCGAGAATCCACTTTACTTCCTCCCAATGTTCTTTATATGTATTTTTCATAAACCTTGTCACAACTCCCACTGTATGTGCAATATATGGCCTTGTGCACACCATAACATACACCAAACCACCAATTGTTGATGAATAAGGGACCCTAGACATTTATTGTATCTACTCCTATGTCTTGGGACACATTTCCTTGGTTAATTTGAAATGGTTGGCCAAAGGTGTACTAACTAGTTTTGCATTATGCATTCTAAACCTCTCCAATGCCTTCTCTATGTACTCACCCTGACACAATACTAATTTGTGATTTTTCCTATTTCTTGTTATTATTGTACCAAGGATTTTCTTTGCAGCACCTAAATATTTCATCGCAAATGAATTAGCTAATTTATTTTTGAGCACATTTGTATCCTGCATGTTATACCTTGCAGCAAGMATATCATATACATACAATAGCAAGATAATATAGCTTCCATTTTCTAGCCTCTTAAAATAAACACAGTGATCATAATGAAAACTACTATAGCCTTGTTCTATCATAAACCTATMAAACTTCAAATACCACAACCTTGGAGCTTKATTTAGGCCATACAGGCTCTTCTTCAACTTGCATACCAAATTTTCCTTCCCTTTGACCTTGAACCTTGTGGTTGCTGCATATAAATTTCTTCCTCCAAATCCCCATGGGGAAAAGTTGTTTTTACATCTAACTATTCAAGATGCAAATMTTCTACTGCCAGAAGACTTAAAATAGTTCTAATTGAAGTCATTTTAACAACATGAGAAAATATTTCATCAAAATTTATACCTTTGTTTTGAGAAAACCCCTTTACAACAAGTCTATCCTTGTACTATTTGTTGCCTCCATATTCTTCCTTCAACCTGTAAACCCATTTATTTTGCAATGTTAATTTTCCTGTAGGAAATTGAACCGAGTCCCAAGTCTGGTTATTTACCAAGGAATCCATTTCCTATTTCATGCCTTGCTCCCACTTCTTTTTAGTATCTACCTGCATTTCCTCTTCATGTCTTTCTAGTTCACCAGAGTCGATCAAAAATAAATAGTATAATGAAGGAGAGTATCACTTAGGGGGTCTACTTAACCTGGTATATCTCCTAACAACACTTTCAGGAGTTTGAGGTTCTTTTTTCTCCTGTTGTTGTACATTTTGATTTTCTAGTACCTTTGAAATTCCATTTTCTTTGATTTCATCAAGCACTGTGTATTATGTGTTTTCCTTTTCCTATTTATTTTCCTATAACTAATCTTTGTACATGAAATTTTTATTGAATACCACATCTCTACTCCTAATAATTATATGATTTTCATAATCCCATAAGCGATAACCAAAGTCAATAACATTGTATCCAATAAAGATACACTTCTTGGATTTTTCCTCAAGATTTGTTCTATTTTCTTTATCAATATGTGATCCAAAAATCCTTAGATACCATTTATTCTTTTAAAATATATACATTTAGCATATAACTTGATTCAAAATTAATTCTTGATCGTATTGATGTGATTTGCAGAAAATGATGTTTTGCTCCTTATCCAAAAACTCATAAAATTGATGATTAATTTGCAGATTATTGAGATGACACAACATAAAATAAAAAAACTCAATTTACATATATGAATGACATATTAATTCATATTCAAAGTCCCTTTAGATAGTATGAATATACTTCATCATCTCAAAATTCCAAATCACATTACAACATGGGCTTACAAAAAGCCAATTTAATGGACTCTCCTTAATTCCACTACTCCAAAAAATAAAATGAGTTCACCATTAGAATCCTTGCAAAATTATGAGAAGGTTGAGTACAAATTCGACCAAATTCCCAACTATCTCAATTACACCCTTTTTACTAAGACTTTTACAAATGACCTATGATCATAAAATAGACCTCAAATTCATACTCGCGAAAAATCGTGAAAAATGAGTATAACATTGCCTAGGTGCAATATATATACCTCATGACATGCATATCAAGACACACCATACTTGTAATTTTCTTAACACACAAATCGAGACATATGTAAAGTACCTCCTCCTCAGGATTTGTACAATCTTGGGATCTGTGCCTCCTTTGTTTGTGTGAAAACATGGGAATCATGCCCAATATATATAGGGCACAGGCTTAACTCTCCATCTGAATTCATAGGCAAATGATTTATTAAATCATTAGGGAATCCCATAACAAAGGAATTCCGTTGGCGCATTGGTTAGTCCTATGGAATATAACCCTAAGGTTATGGGTTTGATCCTCCATAATCCATGTGTTGGTTTGTTTCATTTTTATATAGTTTATAACTATATACTATATATAAAGTTTTCAGTGGTATAAGTCGTTATCCCCCACATGGATTTGGCGCATGGTTATATCGCATTTAAATGAAACCAAGGGTCGATGGATAATCCATTGACCCTTTTTTCCTCTTGCTAAAACTTTAACAAAGGTTAAATAAATTATCTTCCATATTTGGTTAAGAACCAACTGTGTGGCATACTGGTAACAAAGGTTTGTTAAGGCTTTAGGAGGTCACATGTTCAACCCCTGTCAAATCCAATAATTTTGGTAAACAATAACCATAATTGGTCAATGGGGTTTTTCCACATGGTGTCCTCTCACTGGCTCTCTTGTGCCATATGTCGACAAATTAGTTCACCTSGATTGTATGATCTTCCCAKTCATCCACCAATCTATCATGCCACGCCACMTGTACGCGATGTACAATCATGTTCCACATCACCTATACATCTTGTACGATCATGTTCCATTTGTCACCCTTGCAGTGGTGACATGTGTCACCCTTGAATTTTCCCTTTGACTTTTCTTCTATTAACCAAACTTTGACCAACCATATCTTTTTCATACGAACTTCATTTGAGGTGATATTTKCATAGTTGGAAAGTTATCGTTGACATATACACATTGATTGGGGTTTCAAGAGAATTTGAAATGGTTAAATTTTGATCTTTTATGGATCCTCTTGAATCTCTATGAGCATTCTGGATCTTCCCATACCTTCTGTGAATGGTCCAAATCCTCTTGGATCAATATAGACAAATGCTTCACAACCGAAAGTCTTCAGAAATGAGTAGTTTACCTTTTTACCTGTCCATGCCTCCTCTGGAATTCCACCATCCAAGGAGATTGAAGGCCCTCTATTTATTAATTAAAMAAAAATATATAAATTTAGGACTATAAGGGAAACCCAACATGCAATCTCATACTCCTTGCGTGTTCCATGATTTTCATGTTCGTCCTTTCTAACACACCATTTTCTTGTGGTGTTCCTGGAACTATCTTCTCTCTACGAATCCCATTGTATGAATAGTAATCATCAAAATCATTACTATAGTATTGATCTCCATTATCTGATCTGAGACACTTCAGCCTTTTTCCTATCTCATTCTCAACCAAAGCTTTCCATTTCTTAAAAGTGTCAAAAACATCATATTTTTTTCAAATGAAATAAACCCATGTTTTTCTAGTTCCATCATCAATAAAAGTAACATAATAATGAGAGCCACTAAGATATGGTATCTGATTTGGTCCCCATACATTTATATGCACAAGCTCTAAATTTTCACTCTTCTTTTCCTTTTCAATCCTGATAAATTTGACTCTCTTATGTTTTTTCTTGAACACAATGTTCACATAAATCCAAATCAACTTGTTTAAAATCTAGCAACAAATTCCTTTTGTGAAATATATGCATCCCCTTATCACTCATGTGTCTCGGCCTATTATTTCACAATGTTGTATCCACTCCTTTAGAAGCTAAAGAGATTGAAGAGTCAACATTACCAATGCATAAATACAATGTACCTACCTTCTCTCCTTTTTCCATTACTAATGATCCTTTAGTGACCCTCCACACCTTATTTGTAAATGTAGATACACAACCTTCACTTGCCAATTTTCTTATTAAAATTAGATCTCTTCTCATATATTGTATATGTCTCACCTCTTTCAATAATAATTAGTTTCCATTCTTTTGATTTATTTGTACCTTACCCATTCCAACAATTTGACATGGTTCATCATCACCCAAATCAACCTGTCCAAAAACACATTGAACATAATATTGGAAATATTTCATATAGGGTGTGGCATGAAATGAAGCCCCTGAATCTAGAGAATTATTTCCTATGGGATTCAACAATATTATCTAAAGAAAGTATCAAAGCATATTGTAACTCATCACCTATTACATTTGCTTCCTATTTTTTCCCTTGTTGTCCATCTCTTTGTTCCTTTAGAGCTCTACAATATTTCTTCAGATGTCCTTTCTTCCCACAATTCCATCACTCTATATTTCCTAGTCTGGATTTGGATCTTCCCTTCCTAGAATTCCTGTGGTTCCATAAGCTCTCTCCTCTGTCCTTTTTCCTTCCCTTGTTATCCATGGTCATTACATTACCTTATGTCTCACCTATGATTTTCTATTTCATTTCCTAGCTAAGTATAACACCAACAACATCATAAAATTTCAGAGTGTTTGAACCAAAGAGGGAGTTACTTATAGCCATGACCAAGTCGTTCCATATTTTTGGAAATGAACACAATATTAGAAGAGCCCTAACCTCATCGTCAAAGTCTACTTTTGTAGAACTAAGTTGATTAGTAACCATATTAAATTCATTTAAATGGTCGACAATGGACCCACCTTCTAACATCTTCATATTAAATAATCGCTTCATTAGAAATACCTTATTGGAAGGTGAGGGTTTTTCATATAATTTATCCAATGCCTTCATCAGATCCTCCATTGTTCCTTCTTTTTAAATATTGAAATCCATTGATGCTTCCAGGCACAACCATATCATTTCTAGTGCGTTTATGTCAAGAAAATCCCATTCTTCATCCTTCATACTTTCCAACTGCTTTTCTTTCCCGCCCAATGGTAGGAAAACATCCTTATGACATAGAAAATATTCCAATTGCATCTTCTATAACTACTACTTTTGGACATTAAATTTCTCGATCTTAAGCTTTCCATCTTCTACCATTGCTCCCACTTGAACCAGGAACCCTCTTTTCCTACAAGTTACCTTTCACTCTAATGCTAATTTTTAGAAAGCATGATCACATAGCAATAAAATAAAAAAAATGTGGAAATAAAACACAGAAAATACACAATACAAATCAGACATAGATATACATTGTTCACCCAGTGTGGGATACGTCCACTAGAGAAATTTCTAGGTCCTTCCTTTTATTATTATCCATCAAATGAAGGGATACAACCTACAACATACCCATTGTAACTTCCTCTTCTTTATCTCACAATATCCTCTCTCATAATACAATATTCTCTCACATACACAGTCGCAATACAATTCCCTCATAAAAGAGGGTTTCCTTCTAGGGAAAAAAAACTTAACATAATTTTTATTGTCAGATCTGCGACCTTATAATGAATGGTCTAGGATGACTATGAAATTATAATATTTTACAATAATTTTTTCCCAAAACAAATCTCTTCGGGGGAACTACCCCCAAAACCCCTTCATGGGTGGGCTCCAAAATTTCTCTTTTCCCCCCTTGGAGAGAGACATGGGGTTGAAATCTCCCCCAAACCCCCTTGTCAAGTAATGGGGTTCAAATGTGATTGAAACAAGACCTCTGAATCAGAAATACAATCAGGCTCCACAACCAACAGAAAGTGTATGGTTTGGGAGAGACAAATGTTTCTCTAAACTGGGTTTTCCTATATTTATTGTTGTGATCATCTTCTCCAATTTTCCATCCAAATGGATGAACCTAGATAGAAAGGAGATCAAATCAAGATATTCTCAAATCTTTCATGTTATTAAAAATGATTTGTAATAAGATCTTGAGATGAATCTGCAACCAAGATCCACCAAAAATGAGATAAACAATATCTTGTAAGCTATTTATTTGTTGATAGTTTTGATTTGAGGGAATTAGTTTTGATCCAATCCATTGATATTCTATGTATATATACAGCCATAGAAGAAAGAAGGGGAGGAGGATAACATTATCATAATGGGGAGTATAATCCATGCTTGGGTACTTGTAATCTTTGGATTTCATTCCATAATAACCAATTGTTTATATTTTGTTCATGAGATTGAGTGCTCACTTAGTTTGTAAGTTTTCTCATAGCGTGCACTAGTTTTGGAAGGAACATGTTACGAGGAAAATATCTCTATGGTTAGGGTAAACCACAAAAAATGGAAATGATTGCAAAAATCAACTCTATTCTCAAGTATGATATGTAAACAAATATGCTAGAAAGACAAGATAAAAGGCCTACCTTGTCCAGATGTTCGATGAAGTCCATCATTGAGCACTTTGACCCAAAGCGATATACCTGCAACTAGTTCTCAACAACCAAGAAAATGAAGCATATGGTGATAATAAATGATGTTAGCACATTCGATTGCATAATCCATTAATAAACATGACAAATACACCCATGGAATAATAATTGAAATATTTGCAAGATATCAATTGGAAAGGAAAAGAGTATTTCTATTAATATATGATCATCGGAAGTGAAAATGTTACAGACTTTCATGTCGGCACAGTTTGAAACCGAGAAACTAAGTTCCTTCCAGTTGGGCCTCCACCACTTCAATACTCCACCAAAGGCAAGCTCATAAAAGAGAAACAATGAGGTTCTTTGTCAATAAGGGAAGAGCTTGGGGGTTGAACACTATGTTCATACTTAAAGGAAAAAGGGATGCAGACTCAATATGAAGTAAATAATTTCTCCAGAGTAACGTTTCTCTCAAATTTGAATTCTTTATCCTCCTTTCTATAGCTTGGAATTGGCCCATTTATATCCTTCAAATGGAACTGAAGGGTTGATTCAAAATGTTTCCATTATATGGAAGGCCAAGGATCACTGAAGTCATATAGGCACTGTTCCAATGAAAAGGAAGCAACAACTTAGGAAAGTTGTGGCCACATACTGATGTATTTAAGTTTTCTACACAATCTACCAAGGGTGCAAGTCTACATCATGTGGATAAACGAGTTGAGATCAAACACAATGAGACATCATTTGATTACCAGTCATTGAGGTATACCATTAACAAATGTGAGACAAACTACCAATAATGAAAGTAGGTATCAAGGAACCAATTACATTCTTAAAAGTGTGAATAAAGGATTCGTTGTTGAACACTTGAAGAATCCATCGATCAGAAGACATTTATGTATTCCCAAATGTCGATGGTGAGAGAACCTATCACTAATGACTACAAGCCTCAAGGTAATCATAAGACTCTAGGTCCTGTTTCCATAATAGATGAGTTGAAGTCGATGGAAGGAGACTCACTGAAAGGAGATCATTAAGGAATCTCTCATCAGTCAGCATGAGGTACAATGAAAAAGATTCATGATTTGGAGAAAATTAGATGAAGAACATGTTCATGAACCAATGACCCTATGCATCTTTCGCATGTGCCAAGTGAAAGAGGTACATGAAAAAGACCCTCTGAATAGAATCCAATGAGGAAAAATGATGGCAAAGGAGAGGAAACCACCAATAAGTCTAATGGAATCCAAGACACTGCATGAATTACAATGTGTGAATATATTTCTTATCGTCGAACACAAGGGAAACCACCCAGTCAGCAACCAATGATGAAATATTGACTATTGGGTTCAAGGTTACCTACCAATGATGAAAGTAGAAGCAAGGTCAATGATAGGACTGCAGTATCATGTGACTCTGAGACAAAATGAGGGTATGGACAATATGAAAAGTCAAGAGATCCGAGGAATGTCTGACACAGGTTGATAGACTTCCTTTGAACAATAGCATGAGACATATGGAAGACTCTGGTAGCATAGACTCAATGATGAAGCCATGAGATGCAGGAGGCATAAATGAAATTCTCTACAGGGACTAAAAGAGTAACCAGTCGATAGACAAGACTCTGTAATGAGATCAACATCCTAAGGCCATGATAATTCAAAAATTATTATGAAAAATGGACTCGATAACTTTGTGCTTTGTTCAAAGGTGACACAATTACTGCCAATATAAGATAATACTCCCTTCCTGCTCATCTTTTTTTGTTTTTTCATAGACAAATGAATGCTATGATACAAAGGAGGAAATGAGTGTCCCAAGTAAGAAAAAATAGTTCCATCAATGGAACATACCTATGCTCAATGCAAGGATATGCATGCGGGAGATGGACACTCATTGTTGGATAAATTTCTATTTTCGACACACTAGTTCAATGGGAGTAACATTAGTTCAGTGGGAGTTAACTGACTAGTTCTATTTTAGACATTCTAATAGTATACCATAGCTATTATGAATGCATTCCTAATTATAGGCTGTCATTTCCTATATGAGTGAATATCACTCACTCATTGATAAGATCATAATATACATTGATTCTCATTCTTCATTGTGTATCTATCTCCATTTTCTTGATACACCTTGTTTGTGTATGCTTTAGCTAGATCTCCTGTGTAGGTTTCCATGAAAAAATGACATGGTATTAGATCTGAGCTTCTTGGATCAAGTTAGACAAGCCAGAGCAGAGTGAAAGAATATTTGAGAAAACATAGCTTATGCCATTGTCGTGGCCTATCCATGTCAAAGGGTGCAACGATTGCTCTCAAACTTAAGAAATTTTCTTTTTCTAGGCATCATCCCAGCCTAATACATAACCAAGGTGTGACCTCATCGTACTGTGATATTCATCCGGCATGTGATGATTCATTTTTTCACAATTTTTGCACTGTGTCATTCACTAAGGATGTGATGACTCAACAACCCTCCAAAAATTGGTTTTCGACAGTAAAATTGTGATATCTTGAAATCCTTGATCTGGGTCAGGTTGAAATGTTTACCAGAGACATATAACATAGGGATTCTCATGATCAGAAAAAATATCCAAAACCCACATCATATTTTAAGAGATATAGTTGTTTCATCATATCTATAGTTGTCATAACACCGCCAATCATATCTCGGAATCCACGATCTGGGTTTTCAAGATATTTTCAGAATCAATATAAGTGATGGAGATGATGAAAATTATTAAATAAATTATTTTGATAATACTCACACCATACAACTATTTTGAATGGAACCTAAAGGCCACATTCCAACTCAAAAGAAAAGGGTTGTATAATTTGACGATGGTGATAGAAACATAACCTACATCAACACTTGAGAAGACCATATGGGTGAACTGTAAGGATGAGGCCATAGGATTACTTCTTGAGTTAATCTCCATTGATATATTGTTTCAAGTTGCCACATTCAAGACTCCAAATGATATCTAGACCACCTTGGAAGGACTCTTTGGAAAGCAGGATGAGATGCAAGGGCATATGCTTGAGATAGTGTTGTGTACCTTTGACCCTAAAAGTTTTGATAATATACAAGATGTTTTTAATAAATTTAAATGTTTTCTATTAATCTTGGGTGAATGTGATATTGACAATTCTACACAAGAGAAACAACTTATTCTAACAATATTGGCCAAGATAGGACCAGAATATGTTGTATATGTCTTCAATTTCCATTCTGCCAACTATCTTTTTGGAACAAATTGGAAAATTCCTACGTTGGCTCAGTTCATTGAGTCTCATACACAAGAGAAGAAAAATATCATTTTAATGAACCTAATCAAGGATCCCAAATCACATTCTCTCACCATGCATGATGGAAAAGGATCACCCAAACAGAACAGGAAGGAGAAATAGAACAAGAAGGAGGGATATTCAAAACCCTTTAACGATTATTCAAGTTCCAAAGACTCTTCAGGTTCCAAGAAGAAGAAGAAGGGAAACAAGTGAACTTACTAAAATAAAATGAATCATGAAGAATCCACATGCATGAAGAAACAGATTGATCATATGGCACATGCATGAAGAAACAGATTGATCATACAGCACATGCACTTCGACAGAACAACCTTGGAAACTTCATTCCAGAGGGGGTCAAGAAGCAGAAGGAAGAAGATCATGCTCCTATGAAAGGTAATCATCATGATTTGGTTGCAATTAATTCCTCATCTGATTCATGGATTATATAATCTGGTGCATCCCATCATATGGAAGCAAAAGAGGAAGTTTTCTCTTCTTTGATTCCATTCTCAAGAACCCCTATTCTCATGGGGGATGATACTCCAGTAGAAGTAGCAGGAGAAGGGAGAGTGGAACTCCATAATGGTATCTTTGATAATGTTTCACATGTTCCAAATCTTTCCATGAATCTTCTCTTAGTTTATTAGATCACTCGGAAAGGTAAAAAGGTTGAATTTACATCAGATTCATTTTCAATAATTGGCATGCATGAAAATTCCATCATTGCAATTGGTGAGGTGGATCACAAGTCAAGGTTGTATAAATTCACTAAGTTTTCTGACGATAACTCCTCTATTCTACATACACATAAGGAGAATACTTTGCATGAACCTTCAGTGAAACATGCATATACTCTTGTGCTTCCATGAGTTTCAGACATCAGAGATGATTCCATACACTCAGATTATGTACATGGAAATAAGCATGTAGTACAGAAAGATAAGAAGCCAACTGTAAAGCTTCAGTAGATGCCCAAGAAGACATAGTTCACACTTTAGGTAGCAGGAAACCTTGCAGGGAATTCATTGGATTCAAGGAGGACTCAATCTCAGCATGAGGAGCCTTCTCATGTATTTTCATCTTCAGAACCTACGATGCCCACGCATTTCTATATGGTTCAATCTATTGATCCACAGAACTACAATAGGATTGTGGAAAATACATTATAGAAAGAAACCATGCAGAAGGAGTGTGACTCATTCCTACATAAACAGACTTGGAATATGGTTCCGCTTCCACCAGAAAGGAATATTTTCAGGTGCATATGGCTCCAAAGGATCAAGAGGTACAAGGCCTGATAGGTTTCTAAAGGACTTCATCAGATCCATAAATATTTATACATCTTCACAAAAACTTTCAGTGAGAAGAAGTTTTAGACTTTTCAGGATCATCTTGCAGTGAAGAACAAAGTTGCCTATTAGCTTCCATTTTCTTCTTTGATACATCATCTTTTGAGGGGGGGTGGGGGGGTTTCCCACGAGGTTTTCCCTCTTTCTTCATTTTTATTCAGTGTTCATTAGTTGCATTGTAAATGACTACCTAAAATTGCCTAGTAGTTGGGACTCATTTTTTACTCCATAGTGATGTTCAGGAGGGTGTTAGAGAAATTTCTATTTTCGGCACACTAGTTCAGTGGGAGTAACACTAGTTCAGTGGGAGTTAACTGACTAGTTATATTTTAGAATTTCTAATATTAGACCATCACTATTATGCATGAATTCCTAATTATAGAATGTCATTGCCTATATGAGTGAACATCACTCACTCATTGGTAAGATCATAATATACATTTATTCTCATTCTTCATTGTGTATCTCTATCCCTTTTCTTGATAAGCTTTGTTTGTGTATGCTTTAGCTAGATCTCTTGTGCAGGTTTCCATGAAACACTAACACTCGAGGGAATGTTCCCTCCTAGGTATAGATGTCGAATTGAGAAGGATATAAATGAGGCTCTGCTTGGTTGAAGATGCAAAAACTGCCGAGGAAAACAATTTATAACGCAAAGCGAGAACCGACTATAGGCTCAATACTGCAAGCAAGGGAATGAGATGTAATCACAACTTAACACCAAAAAATGTCCTTTTTTATGACATTTAGTCTACTTAGTATGAAAAAGGGATAAATTTGTGCCAAATATATGTCATTTCAAATCCAATTTATGAGTGTGAAAGAGACAAGTTCACTCGGAAATATTTTTGCTTTTTGAAAATGAGTCAAAAAAGATCTTAAATAAGACTGATGACCTTTCAAGTTCAATTTAACGAGTGTGAAAAGGAAAAATCACTAGGCATTCTTTTTCCTTTTTAGACAAGTCAGAAAAGAGCTTAACTTGGAACCGTTTGGGAGCTTCTAGGTAGCATGTCATGGGGGAGGCCAAGGCTCTCGTGTTGGAATTCTAAGGAATGTCATCATCTTACGAATAGCCGACATAATATTGGGAAAACCCAAATCTCTCCAAGTCGAGGAGGATAAAGTGCTAGCGTAGGTTATCATCTCCATGATATAATGGATGATGTCTCTTACTGAAAAATACATAGGCGGGGGCATTGGATACCCCACAAGGCCATCCCAATCAAAAGGAACTTTCTCAAGACTTGGAGGAAGAGTAATTGAGGAGAGAAAAACTCTTTCATGTTCAGAAGGAGCGTTATCGGGTATGTTGATGACATGGTTGAAGGATGCATCGCCCTCCACAAGGGGAGTAGAATTGACCAGAGATTTCACTGGTACGACCACTTCTTCAATTCTAGGTTGAAGAGAATGTGGGATAACAAGGATAGGGGATACATCACCCTCGACAATGGGGGTATGGTCCGGAGAGGATTGCAATGTAATTAATGTTGTGCCAATCAAAGGAGAAACAGGGTGTGGGGAAAAGATAGACACTTCAAAACCCAAAGGGCCCTCGGGTGAGAACCATGTTTCTAGTATCCTAGTCATAGATGGACATAAATGAGTAAGGTCATCTCCTTCGCAAGTCCTTCAAAGGAATTTAGGATTACATATGAAGCATATAGGCTTCTCAATGCCCCCAGCATCATTCCCAACAGTTGGTGATGTGCTCTCAATGTGACTGGTAGAGGTGAGAGAGTCATATCCTACATGATGTATAGAGGTTGGAGATGTGACATTGATATGAATCGTGGAAACTAAAGTGATTCCCCTAGCATGACTAGAAATGGATTGGTGTGGGTCGTCAACATGAATTTCAAAGGTCGTCAACCCATCTCCAGCATGACTGGAAGAGGTTGATGATGGAGCTCCAATATGACTGGTAGTGACTGGACTAGTGGTGGGTCATGGAATTTGATACCAAGGTCCAGGGAAAGATTGGCTTTGAAACATTGCAGGCCAGGAAGGGCCCTGGTTTACCCCTTGTCCTTACCTAGAAAGGTAGTATCCTCCACCTAACTGGTCCAAGGAGGCTTGTACGAGCATCATCACTAAAGTATGCGAAGAGACCAAAGTATGATAAGGATTACTCAAGTGAGCATATAAGTTGCCCCCTTGTGAAGGGGTTCTGTGAAGAGGGAAGCTCGAACCATAAAATTGATTCTTCTCATAGGGAAGACTCGAGAATGTATGTGGACTCTCCATGGGAAAAATGTTTGAGGGAACCGACATGGCAGATGAAGGATACATGGATGGGGTGTAATGAGTAGAATAATAACCCATTTGAATATCGTCTCTTGAAGGAGCATAGCTAGGACTGGATCTGTGAGAGGGGAGGTTCCAACCTCCCACAGTAAATGTTGTTTGGGGGACATGACTCACATCAAAAGAATATGTAGGCAATGGGGCCATGGTGCCCACAAATCCAGTGCTAGGATTCATATAAGTAGGCCATGGAGAGGATGAAAAAGTTGAAGGCACATTTGACATATCAACATGAAAATGACTAGAGACCCAAGGCATGGACTGAGTGTCATAGTTCTACATACCATTATGAAAAGTGGAAGGATTCATCCCCATGAAATGAGTGAACATTGTGGGGTGGGTAGCGTTAAATGAGGGAGCCAAAGGAACTCCACTATCCATGATAATGAAAACTCAATATAGACTCCTAAGACCAACTAGTAATCAAAGTGCACACCAAAAATCACATGACCAATATGCACACAAATGAGGTAAAGTGGCTGAAAGTGGCCTCCCACCCTAAAGAATGTATTTATCACCAAAGAGGGGCCTAATATTCCCTACTAAATATCGTA
The DNA here is from genome assembly GCA_032191745.1 of Picea mariana. Lineage (NCBI taxonomy): Eukaryota > Viridiplantae > Streptophyta > Pinopsida > Pinales > Pinaceae > Picea > Picea mariana. Next base: position 59,167 of record JASDQU010102016.1, read on the forward strand.
GGTAACACAATTAGTTATAAGGGCCCTCGTGGGCTTAACAACCAGTTGGTCAGATCCCCCCAGAGAGGTAATCCTCCATAAAGGTTGTGTGTTGTTTGAACCTTATCTAACACATGTTACCTGCAGAATAACCCCTACAAGTAACATATGTGTCACCTAAGTCAATAAACTAAGCAACCAATGTATAACCGATGCAAAAGCAAGCAGTTGTAAGTCAGGTCCACCATATGGGCAGGGTAGCAAAGCCCAAAACCTTGAAAGTACTGCCTCTCATGGAGGTAAAGGAACTAACAAGATCCTCAGATACGAATAGATCCCCATAAATATCTCTAAATCTAAGAAGGTATCGGGGGGATATCCCTTCAACCAACCTCACACAACCTCGTGATTAACTCCAGTGTGAGCATAGCCTCCTGATATTACCAATTATACAATGGATTTCTCCACTCCCTTTTGTTGATATTGAGAGGGGGGTGAATCGGTATCAAGTACAATTTAAAACCTTTTTCAACTTATACTTAAACCATACAATTATATCTAATGAGCAATGAACAATAATATAAGAGTTACACAATACGCCGCAATACACCATGCACAATATATGAGAAATAATCAATAGTTATTGTTCAAGGGAAGTAATGACTTCCAAAGGTAGCTACAAATTCCAAGTGTAAAGGGTGGGATGAAGCTCCAAGAGGAAGATACAATCCTCCAATATCAAGAGAGATTTTAACTCTCAATCCTTTCCCCTTCCTTCCGCCCAAGAATATATGAGAGATAATAAAACTTCACATTAAATCATCGCCATCAACCAACCATCACACAGAACCTGATAATGCTTCCTGAGACTTCTTAAATTTCTACAATTATTCAATTCTTAGAATAATCTAATCCTATAGATAATATTATTTAGTTTATTCTCTTAAACTTCTCCAAGTTTCACTCCTTGAATCCTCCCCAAAAAGAAGTTATAGAGAGAATAGTAAACCTTGTTCAATTCTAGTTTATTCAGGAGACCAAACTTGTACAGAATGCCCCGCGCTCAATGTTTAACATCAGAATATGAAACTTTCACACAAGAAACCAAAGTTCGTACTATTTCCAATTCAAATTTTCCCATGTCATTTTGATTCTCAATGAAGAAGTTATGATAGTTTTACCCGGAACACTTGTTTATTGACTAGCTTCAGGACTGGTCAAAAACCCTATCTTCAATAGAGTGTATCTCCATAATTATAGTGAAAAAAGAGTTGAAACGTTTACCATAGGTACCTTTATATGTCTTATCAATACCATAGCAATTTTACCATCTGAATCGTTCTAGAAAAAAAGTTATAGAAAAAATGGTAATATGACCTAAAAATAACATACCTTAGAACACATCACCAAAAGACTTCATCCTCCCTTGAAATCCGACCTTCTTTAATTCTGATTTTCTCTAAAATTTGACTTGTGTATCCAATTAATGTATAATGATATTTATTTATACCATTTATGTCACTCCCTTTTAACATTAGGTCCAACCTGACACTTTCTTATTTTGTAATTCTTTTCTTTAATTATCTTTAGGGCCTACATGTACTTCCTTCTTCAATTCACTTTGTCATCTTCAAAAATTCATTTCTCCTCAACAATGAGAATCCACATGACATGACACATACCACTGGAAACAACATGATGTATATTATCCATCCATGGGTGTTGTATATGCATGTGCATTGTCCTTCATGTCCAAATACCTTCATCAATATTGTGATCCAAAACCCATGACTAGGGTTGACATCAATGACAACAACCAATATTCCAACAATCTCCCCATTTTTCATTGATGACAACACTCATGCTCCCCCTATCATCATGATACCAATTTCTCTTCCCCTTTGACATCAATGGAAAAGGGTAGGGCTTCTCCTGCTAAGCTTAATGGAAAAAGGTAACTCTCTTCTTTGGGGTTGCTCCCCCTGATCATGTGGCACTCAATAATACTTCATCCTTATTTTTGGCCTTTGGGACTTTTTCTTCCATGGAATAATTTTTTGTGGCTTCTATCTTCTCTCTCTTCTTCATGTCTAGAATGTATATGTTGTTCGGTCTTCTTTTTGTAGTTGCAACTAATCTTCCTGAGTTATTTTCTCTGATTTTACATTTTCGGGAGTCAAACATAAGAGTGTATCCTTGATCACAGATTTTACTAACACTGAGTATATTATGCTTCAAGTCTTCAACCAATAGGACTTTTCCTGCTTTTACATTTTCACTTCCAACCTTTACAGTTCCTTTTCCAAGTATTTTGGTAGATGAGTCATCTCCAAATGCAACATTTCCATCCTTTTTCTTCAAGCTGACAAATTTTCTTTGATCTCTGGTCATATGAGATGAGCACCCACTGTCTATGAACCATTCATCTTATTCTTTGCATTCTTTAGTGACCAATGCTATTCGACAATTTTCATTGTGTGGAATTTATTTCCTTTTCCATGTTGTAGTTAGTATGTAGACTTGTGGCATACGATTGTCTTCCTTCATCTCTTTGCAATCTCGTGCTTTGTGACCAAGATTATTACACTTGTAACATACAATATTTTGATCCATTAATGGGTCAAATGGATTATAATTTCTATTGACAGGTTTACGAACATTTCCATATCTACTATTTTCACCATTCATGTAGCTTGCATAGTTATTCCTTTCATTGATTCTACAATTGATTTCCTTGTGTCCAAAATTTCCACAAGTATAACAATGTCCAAGAAAGAAATTTTGATACCTGGGCGTAAGTGATCCTCTTTTTGGTGTGGTCCATTTGGGTTCATGATCTATTCTTCTATAGTTTCCTTCATAATAATTGATTTTGTACCTGATGGGAGAGGATCTTCTTGATGTCTCATTCCTTCTGAATTCTAGTCTTCTATCTTGTTGTTCAACTTGTTCTAGAATGTTGGTTTCATCATTTTCAACTTCCTTTTCTTGTTTTTTGGTCTTCAAATTGTCATTGTATCCTAGTCTCATCTTGTAGTTTGGAGATGTTTGACTGCTAAGGATCTCATCTAATTTTTTAGTGCTTTTTTCAAGCTTCTTCAACTTTTTGTTGTCAATAGGAGCTCCCCTTTTGTGTGATCCAATTCTACTTTTAGTTTCTCATAATCTTGTAATTGTTTCTTCAAGCTATTAATGGTCTTTTCAAGCTTGTAATTCTCTTCTTCACAACTACTCAATTCACCTTATAGTATTATGTTTGTGTTTCAAAGGTTTCTATTTTCAGTTTCAACATACTTCAACTTTTCAAAATTCTCATCTTCTTGTTCACTCTCTGCATTGTCTTTGTATCCCCAAAAGGAATCAAGGTTGGTTTCTTCATCTGAATATTCTTCAGAAATGATTTCCTCTTCTTTAGAATTCTTGTGACCATCATCCTAGGTTTCTTGGGTTATGAAGAGAACTTCTCCTCCATCATTATCTTCTTCATCACTCTCATCTGAGGAGATCTCATCCTCCTTGGAGTAGAAGTTCTTTTTATTGTTGAAACTTCTCTTTTTATAGTAGCAGTTTTCAACAATATGTCATATTCTACCACAGTTAAAGCATTTGAGAGGAGACTTACCTTTGTATCTTTCACTTCCCTTCTGGAATCTTCTTACGAAATTTTCTATTTCTTCATCAAGGTCATTATCCTTGTCTTTTGTCTTCTTTATGGCTTTAAAGGCTACTTCATTGTTTGGCTGGTCACTTTCTGTACCTATTCTCATTTATTATGCTATAAGAGACCCATGTAATTCATCCATTGTCATTTTGGTCAAGTCCCTAGTTTCTTCAATCGTGGAGACCTTAGCATCATACTTCAAGAGAAGTGATCTCAACACTTTTTGTACAACCAAGGATTCATCGATCTCTTCACCTAATCCTCTGATAGCATTAAAAACTTTATCAACTCTAAGAAAATAGGTTGCAATAACTTCCTTTTCATTCATCTTCAAATTTTCAAATTCTACTCTATGTCGTTGAAGCTTGACCTTCTTAACTTTTGGATCACCTTTGTAGATGCTCTTGAGTTTTTCCCATACATCCTTAGTAGTGCTACAACCCATCACTTTTCTAGCAATGGTTGGTGCCAATGCTGCTAGAATAACATGTCTGGATTTTGAATTACAACTCATAATCTTCCTCTCATTTGGATTGGTTGGAGCATTATTTGGGATTACATAGCCATTTACAACTGAGTACCAAATGTCTACTCCCAAATTTTTTAGGTAATTTTTCACTCTATCACTCCAGTATGCATAATTTCTACCATAAATTTTTTGAATCCCATTTGAAATGTGCTCATGGTCATCCATCTCTGCTCAAGATTTTCCTTCCAGTGGTTAAACTGTTCTAAAGGCAACCTTCTCTGATACCAATTGTTGATACCGAGAGGGGGATGAATCAGTATCAAGTACAATTTAAAACCTTTTTCAACTTATACTTAAACCATTCAATTATATCCAATGAGAAATTAATAATAGTATAAGAGTTACACCAATAGACCACAATACACCATGCACAATATATGAGAAATAATCAATAGTTATTGTTCAAGGAAAGTAATGACTTCCCAAGGTAGCTACAGCTTCCAAGTGTAAAGGGACGGATAAACCTCC
>JASDQU010102016.1:108670-123988 GCA_032191745.1 Picea mariana
ATTATTTTAGTTGTGTATGAGTGTGAATGTTCTTGGTCATGAGCCTTTGAGGCAAGGATTGAATAGTCGGGTGCATAGGAAAGTATCCTATTTTCTCAAGAGGATGGAACTCATGTTTGCATATAGGGAAATATATCCTGCACACAAGGAAATAAGAATTGGCATGTGACACTAGGGTAGTTGTGCGCATGATAGTGTTGTGTGATCTGTATACTCGTGCGTAGTTGTTTGAGTTACTTCTGTTGCTTAAAGTTGTGTTAAAAGAAGAAAGTTAGTGTGGCACAACTCATTTGAGGTTGAACACATTACTTCAAGTAAAACTACMTAGACTAGGGTTTAGTATAGAATCTACGAAGTGGATTTTTGGTGTAGCATTGTTCAATAGTATGCTGGGTGATGTTACAGTATGAGTGATTTTAGAGTTGCAGAAGTTGAGGTTGTGTGACGTGGCCCATCTTGGGGTGGTTGGGGACATTACATTATGGTATCAAATATGTTGGTTCAACACTGGAATTGAATGGGCTAGAGGTGAAAAGGAAGCATCAAAGCTCCAGTTTCAAAATAGATCCTGCATGAGTTAGTTGAGTTCTACTTAAGGAAAAAATCAAGCTATTAAGTGACCGAATTTGGAATTTAGTGTGTCCATGGTGCGCATTAAAAAATAATGCACAAATGTTCATGCCAAATACATGATATGGCAGAGTGTGGGACTGGAACTACATAGTAAACAACGATGCATGGGTGTGTGCACTAAAGGTTTGGGGCTGCGCGAAACAATTTGTGTTGCATGTGCATTATTGATACACGGTGTACAATTTAAAAATTGACATAATGCATTGGTGTGTGTTGAATACCAATGCATGGATGGGATTCAAAAGAAAGGATTATGGCAAGATAGTGCAGAGTTTTCATGAAGTTGTATCATGAATTCATCCAATAAAAACTGTTTCCTACACATTTTGTAGAATTATCAGCGTTAAGAGCAGAATAAAATCAATGTAGAAGATCAAAAGAATGGAAGATGTGCATAGGACTTACAATCCTTATGATGAATTCATATATTTGTATGCCGGTTTGGGTGTTGATGGTACATAATCCAAGGAGGAGTGCATGAACTTGGTAGAAACCATAAAAGAACTACAAAACTATTTCCAGAGCTATAAGGCTAATAATGAGAGGAAGACAAGATGAAAATTAGGGTGGAACATAGGAAGAAAGGGGCTAAGCCACCATTTTTCATAAATACTGTGCAAGGACAGACAACTCTCAAGGAGTCTAGAATGATCGAGACAGTGGGGAAAAATCCATGGAAAAAATCTATTCAATGTTGTAATTGTGGTGGAGATCATATGTGCAGAGATTACCCTCAAAGAGGTGATAAAGTGAGGTCTACACATAGTGTACAAAAAGCTGTGACAATTGAGGACATGGGAAGAAATGTTCCAAGTATTTATGCATTCTTAGATAACAAGCAAACTAAGTTTTAGTCGCACATGATTGAGGTGGAAGGTAATATTAATGATCAACCCATTATTATTTTAATTGAATCAGGAGCTAGTCATAGTTATCTAGATCCTAAGATGGTGGAAATATTGTTTTTACCGAGGAGAAAGCATGGAAAATCTTGGTTGGTGTAGTTAGCTACAGAATAAAAAAGGAAAATTAATGAGATGGTTAGGGCATGTCCAATGGAAATGAATGGGATGCACACAAAGGTTGATTTGAATATCATACCTTTGGGCTCATGTGATTGCCTCATTGGTATGGGTTGGTTGGACGAGCAACATGTTGTCCTAGACTATTACAACAAGGCATTTACTTGCTTGGATGAGGAAGGGAACTTAAGATCAGTTGAAGGAATTCCAAGGGCTGTAACTATCAAATGAATTTCAGCCTTGCAATTGAAGAAAAGATCTAGGAAAGGATGTGAAGTATTTGTAGTGCACATGGAAGAGGAACTTAAGGATAAAGTGCCAAGTGTTGAATACTACGTAGTATTGAAATAGTTTGAGGATGTATTTAAAGAGATATCGGGGTTGACACCGAAAAGAGATATTGATTTCTCTATAAAACTGATTCCAGGAGAAACACTCATATCCAAGACTCCTTATAGGATGAATACACCAGAGTTGAAGGAGTTGCAGATGCAACTTGAAAATATTCTAAAGAAGGGGTATATACACCTAAGTGTGTGTCCTTGGGGTGCCATAGTATCATTCGTGAAGAAGAAGGATGGTACGATGAGACTTTGCATCGACTTCAGGAAGTTGAACAAAGTAACCGTAAATAACAAGTATCCTTTGCCAAGGATAGATGACCTCTTTGATCAACTGAGAGGCGTGCAAATATTTTCTAAGATCGATCTTAGATCTGGATATCACCAGGTGAGAATTGAATATGAAGACATCAACAAGACTTCCTTTAGAATGAGGTACAAACATTAAGATTTCACAGTTGTTCCATTTGGGTTGTCAAATGCACCAACTTTCTTCATGTGTTTGATGAATGGAGTTTTCAAAGAGTACTTATATAAGTTTGTCATTGTATTTTTGGATGACATACTTATTTAATCAAATCATGAAGAGGAGTAAGAACAACACTTGAGGATGGTACTGTAGGTATTGGGTGAGCATCAACTTTATGAAAAGTTGAGCAAGCAATCATTCTATCAGTGACAAATTCATTATTTGGGTCATATTATTTCCAAAGAAGGAATAGCTGTGGATACGAAAAATACAAAATCCATTGAGGAATGGTCGACACCAAGAAATGTTGCATAAGTGAGATCCTTTATGGGACTTGTAGGTTATTACAGAAGTTTTATTGAAGGATTCTCACAAATTGTGCATCCAATTACATCTTTGCAAAAGAAAGGTGCATAATTTGAATGGACTCCAGATTGTGCAAGGCATTTTCAGCACTTGAAGAGTTTGTTGACAAGTGCACCAATTTTGAGAATTGCGGATCCTGATGTAGAATTTGTTGTGTGCACAAATGCATGCAAGGAAGGGCTTGGTGGATTCTTGAATTAGAATAGGCATGTGGTATGTTACGAATCAAGAAAGTTAAAAGAGCATGAAAGGCTCTATGCGACTCATGACTTAGAATTGGCAACCATAGTGCATGCCTTGAAGATGTGGTGAAATTATCTTATGGGTAAAAGATTTGAACTGGGAAAAACCATAGTGGTTCTAAGTACATGTTTGGAAAACCAAGTTTAAATTCTAGACAAAGAAGGTGGTTATAATTCCTTAGTGAGTATGACTTTGAAATAAAGCATATCATAGGAAAGGAGAACAAGGTGGATGACACACTCATAAAGAGGGTGCATGAGATGCATGCTACAACCATTAGCATGTACAAATTTGATTTGTGCGACATAATTTTAGAAGTTTCCAAATCATATCTGCGCTATGTGGAAATAAAGGTGAACTTTCAAGAAGTTATGTTGCATCATAAATTTGAAGGTTATGAGTTGAGATATGATGGGATCCTCATGTATAGACACAGAGTCTATGTGCCAAATGATCAAGAGTTAAAAATTTTGATGTTGTCAAAGATGCATAAGGTTCTTTATGCAAGACATCTGGGCTACCAGAAGACAAATATCATAGTCAAAAAACAATACTATTGGCTAGGTATGAAAAAGGAAGTTATTGATTTTATTTCTATATGCCTTGAATGTTAAAAGGTTAAGGTTGAGCACATAAATCTGGTTGGTTTTCTACATCCTTTCCCCATTCTTGAGTGGAAGAGGGAAGTTGAAATCATGAATTTCATTACTAAGCTACCTAGGACTGCTAAGAAACACGATTCTGTTATGGTGGTGGTGGACAAGATTATGAAATCTTCCCATTTTATTCCAAATAACTCAATGCATAAGGTGATTTGGGTGGATATTGGTGGCCACCTACCTATTCCAACTGGCTCTTCTTAACATTTTTTAGTTCAACACATTTCTCTCTAATGATGGCATTTCTTTTTAATTGTGGGTTCTTCACTTTCAGAGCTATCTTGAATCCCTACACAACATCCAGGTGGATATTGGTGGCCACCCACCTATTCCAACTGGCTTATTTTGGAAGTTTTCATGTTCGTACATCTTTTTGTACTTCCAGGGCCGTTTTGGGGCACTGAATAATGTTTTTTTGTCTTTCCACAGTCAAATTATACACGAAGTTGGAGTTTGTTGAAATAATGTGTATTTCTCGAAAATACCTTTCCAATGGGCTATCACATGCCTAAAACAAAGGTTGCATGCAAAAGTTACAACCCCGAGAAGTTGAGGTACCAACTTACCCATCGGGGCCCACATAAATTTTGGAATTTCATCTCCTAGGGTTAGGTTTTTGGATGTCTAGGGTTTTTTCATTTATGAGTAATGTTAAAAAGGCATTTGGAGCCTCATTGTAATCATTATGCTCAGACGGATGTGTGTAGCAGACACATCTCTTCTTAGGGATAATTACCACCATTTGAGCAAGTTGTTTTCAGTTCTGTAGTTTTACAGTTTCATCCTGTTTTATTTATTCAATATAAGTTATTTTTCACTGGATATATGTTGTTATTCGTATCTATGTTTATTGTAATCAATATTTTATTCATTTCATTTCTCTCATAAATCTGGTTCAGTGGTATCAAAATGGTCTACTCTTCATTCATTTTTCTTTGTGCATGTAACCAACAAGATCTGGGTACACGAAGTTGGGACTCAAACCAGTCGTGCCTTTGCAAGATCAATAGAACTGAGCATGACAAAAACCCATGGGGGATGAGAAGAAATATGATGGAGCAGGAGATCCTTTTAAACTGTTTCTTGAGGAATCCTTTGCGTGACAAAGGAACATAATGATGGACAACTTTGCACAGATCCTTTGGTGACTTCCCACAGGAGATGCATCTTTATCAAGTGGCCATGCAACCCCATTCAATGTACAAGTAAATTTTTATATTCCAATATTTGAAGGATTAATAGATGCAGCTGCTATACATAAATGACTGAATCTACTTGAAAGGTATTTTTCGGTCCACAATTTTTTTGATAGGGAAAAGATTACTTTTGCAATCCTCAAGGTCGTCCCCCATGTTAAGGACTAGTGGGATACTTACTTTGAGAAAAGGGCCATAAAGGAATCTACAATATTTGCGGTCACCACCACATGGGATTCCTTCAGGGATGCCATTAAATAACAATACTACCCTATTGGAAGCTACGAAGACTAGTACATAAGATGGACCAAGTTGCATCAAGAAAGGGACTAGACAATACCATATTTCACCAATATTTTCCATACCCTACGCACCAAATTGGGTATCAAAGAATTTGAACGACATCTGGTGTTCAAATACCACGGGTTTTTGCATAGATACATTAAAAAAAATGGATTTTCTGGACATCACATCCTTAGGTGTGGCTTATAGATATGTTGTCAAGATTGAGAAAAAATTTAAGTAGAAGAGGTGAGAGTTTGGATCTGAAAAATCCTCATAGACAAAGTAGGGAAAAGGTGGCCCCAACCCACAAAACAAGGGTCAGAGAAAATATGGCCACTCTCAAGACAACTATTCTAAGCTGCAACCCAAGAAGGGTAATGAGAAATTGAAGAAGGACATGAGAAAGTGGTGTGAATACCATAAAATCCCTTGGCACAACACTGGATAATGTCGCTCCAAGTAGTCACTAGTGGCCAAGCTAAAAGGTTCCAAGTCAGAGGAAAACTTTGACTCTGAATCAAATCCAAAAGGAGGGAAGTGGATTATCGATGCCGAACCTATCACCACTGTCGCTACCACCAAAGTCCATCCAACTGAACTAGAAGAACCAGAGGAAGGGGAACACCTCTTTCACTCAGAGATGTGGGTAAAGGGGGCTCTTGATTCATTTCATTTTCGATAGAGACAATCAGAAGAACCTGATCTCAGTAGAGGTCATCAAGTGGTTGGACCTATCAATAACACCGCACCTGCAACCTTACACCATTGGTTGGCTTCGCCAAGGAAGATATCTCCGTGTCAGCCAACAATGTCATCTTCCCTACAACATCAAGCCCTTCAAAGATGAGGTATTGTGTGATATTTCTCCCCTTGAAGTTTGTGATGTTATTTTAGGACAACCATATTTGTGTAAGAGACATGATGTGTATGAGTCTAGACCCTGTAGTGTTATTATTACTTTGGGTAGACATTTGTATAGGATACCATAGTTAGCGCCGCCTACCACTAGTTATTTAATGTCTGCTAAGCAATGAAATAAGGTCTTCTTTGTGATCCATGCTCAAAGTAAGTAGAAGGTCAACGTAACATCTGTGACCTCTACATAGAGCCTCTGTTTACAGTAGAAGCAAGTGGATGGGATTGTGGAAGAGTACAGAGATATCTTCTCCTCACCCACCGGGGTACCGATGCACTACCAAGTCAAGCATCTAATTGATCTAACCCCTGGTGCATCTCTTCCTAATGGACCAGTCTATCATCGCTCACTGATGGAAAAGGATGAAATCAAGCATAAGATCCAAGAGTTGCTTCAAAATGGGAACATTAGACCTAGATACTCCCCTTGTTGAAGCCCGATTGTACTGGTGTAGAAGAAAGATGGGATGTAGTGGCTCTGCATTGATTACATATAATTAAAAAAAATCACAGTCAGGAAATGGTACCCAATTCCCTGAATTGATGACCTTCTTCACCAACTCAAGGGGGAAAAGTTCTTCAACAAGATTGACCTAAAGTCTGGCTACCACCAGGTTCCCATCGAATTGACTGATGTATGGAAGAGAACTTTCAAATATAAATAAGGTCTCTTTGAATGGCTAGTCATGCCCTTTGGATTAAAAAATGCACCAACAACTTTCATGAGGTTAATGGATGAGGTATTGAGACCCTTCACCAACTCTTTTGTGGTGTTATATGTGGATTACATCCTCATTTTCAACAAAATTTGGGAGGAGCACATGCAACATATTCAACAAGTTTTGATCACTCTACGATAGCACAAGCCATATGCCAACTTGGAAAAATGCTCCGTTGGAATCAACAGGGTCCAGTACTTGGGCTACATTGTTGATGTGAATGGGGTACATGTGGATCTGGCTAATATCCAAGTCATCCATGACTGGCTAGCCCCAACCACACTAACTGAGCTTCGAAGTTTCTTGGGACTTTCCAACTTATACTGATGATTCGTGTTGGGATTATCCCATATTGTATGGGCCCTCAGCCAAGTGACTAAGGGTGGTGGAAGGGAAAAATTCACATGGGGGAAGGCACAAAAATGAGAATTTGATGATATGAATCATCGCTTGTGATCAAATCCAATGCTCTCCTTACCCAATATGTAACAACTATTTGAGATTAAGACTAATGCACTCGACTATGTTGTAGGAACAATTCTCACTCATCATGGTCATCCCGTAGCATACCATAGTGAGACACTCTCAGATACCATCCAGAAATACCCCACCTATGAAAAGGAAATGTATTCCAATGTGCAAGCCTACCGTCAATGGAAAAATAACATTCTTGGAAAGGAGAAAATCATCAACATTGATCACAAGCCTCTGTAATTCATATAGACATAAGGGAAGTTGTTGAATGACCTCCATCAAAAGTGGTCCAGATACCTATAATAGTTCCATCTCAACATCAAGTATAATACATGGAAAATAAATGATGTCACTAACTACCTCAGTTGACCTCTCGTGGATGCACTCACCACCGTGCTCCATTACTATGGGAATGAGGCATCTGAGTGGCCCAAAATTTATCAACAAGATTCTGACTTCGGCACCACCTATTAACTCTTAGGTACAAGTGCAAATGGCACCAATTTTCACATTCAGGATGGAATATTATTCCATCTGGGCCAAATCTGTGTTCTGCAAGTGAGTGTGAGAAGTTGATTTGGGAGGCTCACTATATTTAGATGGTAGGACATTTTGGCATGGAGAAAACTATGGTCATTCTACAAAAACAATTTTATTGGACAAAAATTTGGGAGGAAATCAACAAGTATATTAGATCTTGCACTTCCTGTGCTATTTCCAATCCAGTCATCAAGAAGCAAGGCTTATACACCCCTATTCCTACTTCCAAGAGGCCTTGGGAATTCATCTCGATGTATTACATGTATGGACTTTCATCCACCAATCAAGGCAATGATTGTGTATTTGTGGTGGTTGATCAGATTTTGAAGATGACCATTCTCACAGCCTGCAAGTAGAGAATCACAACGGTAGATACTGCCAAGATATTCTTCGAATGAGTGTGGGTCCATTTTTGGATACCACATACCATAATCTCTGATTAGGACAATAGGTTTCTCAACACATTTTGGTCAAGTCTCTGGTCACCGTTGGACACCAATCTCACTAAATCCACTGCCTTCCACCCTCAAACCGATGACCAAACAGAGGTCACCAATCAAATGATTGTGCACATCCTGTGCATGTATAACTCTAAGAATCAGTGTACATGGTATGAGAGTCTTCCCTATTTTCAACACAGCTACAACATGGCTCTCCATAGCTCCATCAACTATAACCCATTTCAGGTGGGGTTGGGTTTCCAACCCTTGGGTCCCATTGATTTTTCACTATCTATTGTAACCACATAGATAAAATCTTCCCATGTTCTTTTTGAGGCTGAAAAAGACACTAGATTCATTGAGCAGATTCAACACATCTAAAAATAGGTCCATGAGATTTTGCAGAAATTCAATGATAAGTACAAACAATGCCATGATCAACACTGGGTACCACATAAGTTTTAGGTGGGAGACAAGGTCCGGTTACATTTATAGAAAGAATTCCTTACAGGGCCCCATCGAAAGCTCCGTCCACTTCGATATGGGCCTTACACTATAACCAAGGCTATGGGTGACAATGATTTTGAGCTCAAAACTCCCCCCTTCCTTGGCTTGCACCTAGTGTTCAATGTGGACCTCCTCCGACCATATTTTCCACCATTATTGTACACCTCAGAGATCACAGAACAATTGACACCAATAGAGATCAACCATGGTTTCATGGAATAGGCATCCACTGATTAGATAGTGGACACGTACGTCAAGGGAACTCACCAACAGAGGATCCAACTTTATCGGGTTGTCAAGGTAGGGAATCTCTTGCACCAAGGGAAGTGGCTCACATGGGGCCAAATTCAACATAAATTTCCTCACCTGATGGGGGCTCTCAACTCAATGGAGACCATTTATTCCTAAGGGGGGAGGACTGATCCCGGTGGATATTGGTGGCCACCCACTTATTCCAACTAACTCCTCTTGATAGTTTTTAGTTCAACAAGTTTCTCTGTAATGATGACATTTCTTTGTAATTGTGGGTTTTACAGTTTATGGGATATCCTGAAGCCCTACACAACATCCAAGTGGATATTGGTTTCCTCCCACCTATTCCAACTGGATTATTTTGGAAGTTTTCATGTCACTGCATCTTTCTGTACTTATAGGGCTATTTTGGGGCCCTAAACAGTGTTTTTTTGGCTTTCCATAGTCAAACTATAGACAGAGTTAGAGTTTTATGGCACAGTGTGTAGTTCTAAAAAAGGCCTTTCCAATGGGCTATCACATGCCTAAAATGAAAGTCGTATGCAAAAGTTACGACCTCGGGAAGTTGAGATACCAACTTACCCATCGGGGTCCACATAACTTTTGGAATTTCATCTCCTAGGGTTAGGTTTTTGGATGTCTAGGGTTTTTCCATTCATGAGTAATGTTAAAAAGGCCTCTGGAGCCTCTTCTCAGAGATAGCTACCACCACTCGAGCAAGTTGTTTTCAGTTCTGTAGTTTTAGAGTTTCAACTTATTTTATTTATTCAATAGAAGTTATTGTTCACTGGATATATGTTGTTGTTCTATGTATCTCTATGTTATTGTATTCAGTCTGTTATTCATTTCGTTTTGCTCATAAATCCATATCAAAAGGTAGACAAAATTGATGAGATATACATGCGATAAATTGCTAGGTTGGATGGTGTACCTAATACAATTGTGTTTGACAGAGATTCTAAGTTCACCTCAAAATTTTGGAATGGGTTGTTGAAAGGATTTGGGGGAAATATGAATTTTAGCATAGCCTATAACCCTGAGACAGATGAAAAACATAGAGGGTAAATCAGGTGATTGAATATATGTCGAGGATGTATGTGATGGATAATCCATCAAAATGGGAAGACTACCTTCATTTGGTAGAGTTTTCTTACAACAATGGGTATCAAGCATCTTTAAAGATCAGCCCATTTGAAGCATTTTATGGTCGAAAGTGCAACATTCTAGTGAGGTGGGAGAAACCAACAGACTGCATAGTAGTTGGTCCAGATATGCTCTAAGAAATGGAGGAGAATATGGTAAAGATAAGGAAGAATCTATAGGTTTCCCAATACTGACAGAAAAGTTTCACAGATAAAGGTAGAACCCACAGATATTTTAAATTGGGTGGTCACATGTTCTTGAATGTTAAAACTAGGTGCAGTTTCATGGAGTTGGGGAAGTGTTCTAAGTTGGAAGCGTGTTATTGTGGGTCATTTTAAATACTTGAAAGGATTGGTCATGTTGCATATATTATTTCATTTCCTGCATCCTTTTGTATTCACAATGTTTTCCATGTGTCATTGCTTAAAAAGTACGCACATGATGCTAATCATATTATTGATTGGAATGCGATTCAGGTAGAGCCAGAAGGAGTTTTTCAAGTGCGATCGGTTTGCATATTGGATCAGAAAATAAAACAGCTATGGAATCGAGTCATTGATCTTGTACTATCCTTAGGATGCAACTTGGAAGTGCGAGGATGCTATGCGAGTAGAGTTTCCACATCTTTTTGGATATTTTTGAAATTTTGCATGTACATGTGTATATGATGCACTGAGGTCAGTGCATAAATAAGAGGGAGGGGAATGTAATGTCCTTGATCCGAACCCTTTTTAATTGTACATATAAGTTGGTGAGCCATTGGTACCAATTGTAAATGTAAATGTACATATAGGTTGGTGAGCCATTGGCATCTATTTTTGGTGTTGCACACATCGAAGTAGTGCACATAGAATTGTTATCAAGGACAAGGTGCAAACATTTCATAGTGTTGCATGCACCAGGGTAAGTGAAAACATTTCACAGTGTTGCACTCACCTAGGTAAGTGTGTGGGAATGAAATGGGAGTGCATGTAGAGATGAGTTATATATGTATGTATATATGTATGTATGTATATGTATTGAGGTCGGAGAGCTTGTGTGATTATGAGGCTGGTGAGCCAAGACATAGATAGGCTAGTGCACCTATCCATGTAAATGCAATCACATTTATTAATATATTATTACATTGTTGCATGCAGAAAGACTCAAACAAAAAGAGATGGGGGGTTGACTCCACCGGAAAAGGGAAAAGGGGGGTGGGACTTAAGTTTTAGGGAATATTTTAAAATATTTCCGAAAAAGTGTAAGTTATGGATAATTGTTTTATCCTAAGTTTCCTAGGGTATGGAATTAATCACCAAGTGGATTAAGCTACTTCTGAATATGACATATGTTGAGTTAAAGGCATGCACTATATATTTCCGACCTTAGTGTATCTTTGGGGGAGAAAATTGATTATTCACTTTTCGGTGTGCAGAAGAGGGTTGGACCATATGAGAGAGGACACATATTACCTTATCTACACAGAGAATCTTGTAAGGGTTTTCTATATTGTAATCATAGTATTAGTGTCGAAGAAGCGGGATTTCAAGCCCGCAAACAGTCTCTCTAGGTGAGAGATTTGTTTTTGAAGAGGTAGGTTGAGAGGTCCGTAATCATACTCTCTAGGTGAGATTTTTGCTAAGAATTATTCCCTGGTGCGCTGGGAATTAATTGTAGGGATAGGAGACTTCCTGTCTATCCTATTGTTAGTAACCCTATAAGGGAAGTGGGACAACTAAGGTATCGTTGAGAAGAGAAGGGGCACACTTATTGGGTGTGGCATGTGCATGGCGAATGAGGGACTGTAGTCTAGTTGCAACAACAGGTCAACCAGGAGGATTTGAGAATTCTCACAGAGGTCCAGGAGGATCTAGAATCTCCATAGAGGTTCAAAATGGTTAAAAAATGCTCAAACTTTGACCATCCCAAATTCTCCTGAAAATGTCATTAATGCGTAGAGCTCACCGTCATCATTCCAATGGCACAAACGATAAGTCAAACACAGTTCATATGAAAAAGTTATGAGTGGTCAAATTTCAATTCAAACCTAGAAAATTCAAAGGGAAAAGTCAAAAGGGTGACATGTGTCACCACTACAATGGTGACATGTGGAACATAATCATATGACCGTACAGTGGTGGCGTGGCATGATAGGTTAGTATATAACTACGCAGATTATACATCTAGGTGGATGAATTATATTTTGACATGTGGTAAGGGATAGCCAATGAGAGGTCGCCACGTGGTAACCTCCCATTGTGTTGAAATTACTAAGACAACTAAGAGGGGGGGTGAATTAGTTGTTGATGTGCTTAAACAATCTTAAGTCTACTAAACCATTTTTAATCTTTCATCAAGTGACCATCAATATTATACATCATATGGACAACATAAATAATGAGCATCAATCACACATAAGATATACACAGAGACAGATTTTCATGAGGAAACCTATAAAGGGAGAAAACCTCTTCTTCTTCAAAATGATAGGCAGTCTTTTAAGTTCTGTACATCATCTATGTTTGAGCACCAACTCAGAGTGAGGCTACTACCTCTGTTTTACAAGATCCAACTTGTTGAGAGCACCAATTCTCTGGTTTCTCTAGCACCAACTCCCTAAATATTCCAGCACCAACTAGATTTATACAAGCACCAACTTGTATACAAAAAACTCTGTGTTTTCCTGAGCACCACTCTGCCACCCTATTTTCTAGCCACAACTAGATGGAAGATACAAATTCCAATATTCAAGCACCAAATTTAATATCAGAGGACCACAGTCCTCCCTAGCACCACCCTTCCTCCCTGATTATGAATAAATGGTTGACAAACAAACAATACAGGTATTTCAATTCTTACCCCTTCTTCATTGTTCTACAATTCTTCTCTGGTTCAAAAATTGTTCTGCAGTTCTGCTCTGCTTCATGCTATTTTTTTATTCTTCTCTTTCTTCATGCTATTCAATTATTCTATTCTTGATTTTGTCTGTTCGACGACTGTTACTCATCTCTGAATTTTATCTCATTCTTTGCATTATGTTGTTTTACCCTTCTTACCGTTCATCTCATTGTTTCGGTTTGAACGGCCAACCGTACACCGTCACTGCGTCTTTCTTTTATGCACTTTTCACAACTTCAATTACACATGGAATTCCTAGGACAATCACACAGAGAAACTGAATCACCAACCCTCCAAGAACCATGATTTTGTTCTTCTAACTGAATCGTAACTGAACAGTTAATCGTAAAGATCAACAGTAGCCCTTCAATCAAATTGCCATTTAACGACCATCGTTGGATTAAATCTACAAGGTATTGTGTTTATCCCATATGCCCGCTGGCTATGACCATGGGCCTAATCAAAATGCGTTTCACATTTTGCATTTCGACAATCCTGTGTTGAAGGTTCTCGACACTCCAAGTTGCAATCCCTGAAATGGAGCTTAGCTTCATGCTAGCTCTTCCCTCTCATATGACCATCGGCGGTGACTACAGCCTACACCAAAAGGAATTTTGCATTTCATGAAATTATGAACTTCATCGAGCCTGATCAACGATCGAGATATCCAATGATCCAATGGTCTAGATTTCATCGCGATCTCGTGTTTTTGGATTCCTGTGATGAAGGGTCTCGATACTCCAAGTTGCGATCCCTGAAATGGAGCTTAGCAATTAGCTCCTTCCCTTAAGCCTTTGACGATGTGACCTTGTATATGACCACGAGCCAGACCTTATCATGATTTCAAATCTTCATGGGCCTTCATCATGCCTGATCAATGGTCCACGATCTCCCTTTGGTCAATGACTTAGATTAAGTCGTGGTTTCACATTTCGTGATTTCATAGGATAGAGCACCTCCTTTCTTTGACTTTCCAGTTAGTGAAATGCCAATCGCTTGCCATGTGTCCTCTGCATCCAACATTCCACAACATACCTCGATCCAAAGGTCTATATCAATTCTTGGGACTTTTCATATCGTAAGTTCCCACACCATGTTACGTTGACTCCTCTAATGTGCAGGTCAATGAAATTCTAGTCGCTTTCCACGTGTCCTTCTTGAAGATGGACGGTCCTCCTTCTTTTGGGATTTTGTAGGCCCGCTTCATATTTCACATAAATACCATGCTCCTTCTTATGGATCCAATGATGGTCAGCCTTCGGGATTAGATCTGATGCCTGAGATCTATTCTCTAATACTGTGCATTCCTCCTATCTGAATTTAGATCTGACGGTCATTGGGAATTCTGAATGGGATCCAACAATCACTGTTTCTCTTCACTGTTGATCTTTCCATTTCCATGCCATTATCATTGCGCTACTAATCATGCTGATCTTCACCATCAATGACAAACATGCATACTCTGCCTCTATCTAGAAACATGCCAACAATCTCCCCCTTTGGCATTGATGGAAACCCCTTGAAAAACATGCAACTACACCACTGTAGTATGCTTGAAATTACTACCACTGTAGCATCCTTGAAATTACCACACTTTCTCCCCCTTTGACATCAATGTCAAAACAGAAACACACTCCCCCTGAGTTGTTGCGGTACATACTCCCCCTACCAACTATGGGCAGCTTAGAAATACAACAGATATTCAATAAGTACTCCCCCTGACCAGGTGAACAGATTAGACGAAGGAAGTTATAACCCCCAAATTTTGACAAAGATATCCAAAAGGGGTCGCTACTAACAGTTTGGTAAAGNAGGAATATAATTTAGTTGAACCACTCTATTTGTAACTTGTTCTCTGAGAAAATGGTATTTCATTGGGATATGATTAGTCTTGGAGTGAATAACTGAGTTCTTGGAGATACTAATGGCACTGGTGTTATCACAGTGAATTGTAATTGGAACAGTATAGTTTACCTTCAAATCTACAAGAGCTTGAATCATCCATAAAATCTGAGTGCAACAAGTAGCAAAATCAATGTACTATGCTTCTGTAGTAGATAAGGAAATAGATCCCTGCTTCTTACTAATCCATGCCACCAACAAGTCACCCAGGAAGAAGGCACCTCCACTGGTGCTCTTTCTCTCATCCACATAATTTTCCCAATCTGCATCTTAATAAGAAGTTAACTGAAAATTCTAATTTCTGGGATACCACAGACCATAAGTCATTGTTC
>JASDQU010102016.1:145018-156357 GCA_032191745.1 Picea mariana
ACCACTACTCAGAGTGACTGCTAAGAAGAATGAATGTCCTAGACCACTCCCCATGTTAACCACAATGGGAAGTCGATTTCTATGATACATCAACAATCAGTCTGCCTCCCATGTTAACTACAATGGGAAGTCACTATCCATCAAAAATCTCAATCCACTTTCTGAACAGGAAAGGATCTGTCCAATCTGGACTATTTTTCAATTATAAAATAAATAATGTTTTTAGTGCTCCCTCCTAACTGGAGGGTTATTTAAATCACAAAAATAAATGTTTTTCAAGAATATTTTTCCGTACCTTCTCTAGCTTGGATAATCTTCCCTTTCAACTAAGAGAGTTATTTCCACGATCCCCATCTTCTCTCGGAAATATGAAAACTTGATTCTGGATAGAGGTTTTGTCAGGATATATGTTGTCTGCTCATCAGTGGGGATATACTCGAGCTTTACTTCTCCTTCTTGGAATTTATCTCGAATAAAGTAGTATTTGATCTCAATGTGCTTTGACCTTTCATGAAACACTGGATGTTCGGATTATCACAATATATTATGGTCGATTCTGGAGTCTGATCAAATAAATCGGAGATTAACTTCCTTAGCCATACTGCTTATGTGCATGCTTCACAAGCTACCATATACTATGCTTCTGTTGTACTGAATGCGACAGAATTTTGTTTCCTACTACTCCAAGATATCATTGTGGAGCCCAAGTTGAAACACATACCTGAAGTACTCATTCTGTCTTCTGCACTTCCTGCCCAATCAAAGTCTGTGAATCCATGAAGTTGGATATCATTGGATGTGGTATATCTCAAGCCATAGTTTATTGTCTCACAAATATATCTTAAGACATGCTTTGCAGCTATCCAATGCTCTTGTCTAGGTTCCACCTGGAACTGACTTAATGTATTTACAACAAGGAAAATATATGGTCGAGTATTTACCAAATACATCAATGATCCAATCAGCTGTCGATATAGAGATGGATCTACTGGATCGGAATCTGGAACTTTCACTTTTCTTATATCCACATTCATAGGTGTGTCCATGGACTTACATCCCATCATTCCAAACTTCTGAAGGATCTTTATTGCATACTTTCCTTGTCCAAGGAATACTTCACCACGTTTCTGCCATACTTCTAGTCCCAAGTAATAATGCATGAGACCTAGATCTTTCATATCAAATTCAAAGGCTAATTCCTTCTTACACTGGGTGATTAGAGATTCTTCACCTGTTATGAATAGATCATCAACATATAATAGTATAATCACAGGTGCGTTATCCACAACTTTGTAATAAAGGTTTGGATCTGCATGACTCTTGGAGAAATCAAGTCTTATTAGATAGTTGTCCATTCTGGCATACCAAGACCTTGGGGCTTGCTTGAGTCCATATAGAGCTTTCTTCAATCTGCAAACGTGAGTGTCTATGGAATGTACCTCAAATCCTTGAGGTTGTTCAATATACACTTCTTCTTCAATAGCTCCATTGAGAAAGGATGCCTTTACATCCATCTGGTGTAGATTCCATCCCATGGAAGCGGCAAGAGATATGATAACTCTAATGGAGGTATACCTTGCCACTGGAGCAAAGGTTTCATCATAATCTTCTCCCTCCTTCTGGGAGAACCCTCTGGTCACAAATCTTGCCTTATATTTATCCATGCTTCCATCTATTGCATGTTTGATCTTGTACACCCATTTTTAAGTTACCACTAATTTTTCTTTAGGTCTGGGTACAATTTCCCATACTTCATTTTTCATAATGGACTGATGTTCTTCCACCATAGCTTCTTTCCATTGTCCCTTTTGGACTGCTTCTTCGAATGTAGTAGGTTCTTCATCTAGAATCTTTTTCATGTATGCTGCATAACTTGAGAATCTTTTCGGTCTTTTACTCTTCCTAAATGTTCCTTCTGGAACCTTGATTCTTTCTGCATATTGTAATGTGGCTTCAAGCCAAGCTGGTCGTTTCTTGTCCTTTGGTATGATATCTTGATCAATGTTCTCACATGGATCCATAGGATGATCAGGTTGATCCTTTTCGTTATTTTCGTTTTCTGTGTTGTCTTCATTTGGTTCTTCAATTTCTTCTTCTTCTATAATTTCTTCAATAGATTTTCTAAAGGCCATCCTTTCATTGAACTTTACATCTCTTCTTACTCCTATTTTGTGTTGTTCTGGAATATATATTCTATAAGATTTGGATGAATCACTATATCCCACAAATATTCCCTTCTTTCCTGAGGGTTCTAGCTTGTTCCTTTTATCTTTGGGAATATGAGAGTAAATTGGACATCCAAATATTCTTAGATTTTCTACGTTAGGTTTCTTACCTAAGAATGCTTCTTCTGGTGTCATGTCCTTCAATATGTGATGAGGGCTTCTGTTTTGTACATATATTTCCGTCATTGCTGCTTCTCCCCATAGAAGCATGGATAGATCTTGATCGTTCAATAGGGCTTTCACTGTTTTTTCGATAGATCTATTCTTTCTTTCTTCTACACCATTTTATTGAGGATTATGAGGAACAATCAGCTCCCTCCTAATCCCTGCCGATTTGCAGAATGCAATGAACTCCTTCGAGGTGTATTCTCCTTGCAGTGAACATGATTACGTGATTCCAACTTGACGGAGGCTTGTCCAAATCCTTCGACAAGGTAAGTGCTTTTGTCTCCAAGCTCCACTTTGTATGATGTCTTTCTCTCATTTAGATTTGAGAGTCTAGCTTGATCTCCCGTCATGTTCCTGGAAGCTCCACTATCGATTATCCACATATCATCTTCAATTGTCCCAGTAAGTGTTGAGTAGTGTAAGAGACTGATTGTTTCACACATGTCTTCGGTTGACTGGTAACTGGTCATGCCCTGATCCAAAAATTCAACTTCGTCATTTCTGTCTTTTGAGAGAGCCAAGAGGTGTGCTAAGTTAGGGTGCATTTGAATATCTTCTCCTTGAGCGAAATGCTCCATCACAAGGTGCCGGATCTAAGAATTAGGGTTTCTGCAACTGCTTCTACTAGTAACCCTAGTTGCACTGCTTTGGAAGTTGCTCCTGCTAGTAACCCTAGAGACAATTCCTCACCGAGCTCAATGTCTAGTGGCTATGTTTCCTTCCAGCGTTTTAGGCTGACTGAAGGGGTGTGGGCCCATAACCTATTATAATATAGAAAATTGTGCTCGTTTTACCATTGACGATACCCTCATCACCCAACCACAGGCCGAAGCCACCCTCCGAGCACCTTGACCTTGACCGAGAAAAGAATCCTGGTAGCAATCCAATAGCCAAGAGAGGCTAATGCACCAATCAAGAATAGAAACTAATTTGAATAGATGATCCCACCCAGAAGCTGGCGCTCACTTTCCCAACTCTCCCAAAAACTTGCACACCAAAACTGCAACTACCTGCGTAGATTTGGCTTTCTCTGCAACTGCTGAGATATGAATAATGAGAACTGGCGCCATGTATTTATAGTGAAGGATGTTGCTACTTCTAAGGTCACCACTGAGGAAGAAGTGATCTTTAGAGCCCATCAGTTATACTTGATATATGCTCAGTCTGAGATGTTATACCACATTCTTCCAGACACAAGGTGATCAACTTATGACCCTATACAAAATCTCGGACCTCATGCTGATGGAATTGTAGGTTTTCTCTTAACCAGTCTGCAGGAGGTCCAGCTTCTTCTACGTCTTCCAACCCCACTCAGTCGGTGGATGTACACTATGTGCAATCATCGGCCAACCCAAATGGTAACCAGCAACCAGGCGGAAATAATAAGAATGGACGTAATAATCGTAAGGGTGGGAAAAATGGTAATAAACCCAAGGACAATGGTAATAATGAGAAGATGAATAATAATGCTGAAGAGAGAAAATGAGAAAGACGTAAGGTGAAGTTTCCATGTAATCTTTGCACAGATGATCACCTTACCCATTTATGCCCCAAACTTGCGGAAGCTGTGAGGCTATTATCTCTACAACCCGTTGTGCTGACAAATCCATTCCCACATAACCAACACATGGCCTTGAGTTCCTCAAACACTGGAAATGCGGCTGGTGGGACTCAAAACCCACTGTTGCAAGATGGCGATCGTTTGTGTATTAATATGGTCAATGCGAAAGTTAATGTATCCACTCGATCTCGAGATCATAGCTCTTCACAAGCTATTCTTGGTCCATAATCCCCTCCTCCTCCTCCGGAGACAACTTTACAGATTGAAAAACCAGAGCCACCGTGTCATATTCCAAAAGGAGTACTCAAGTGCTCTACCCATAGTCCCAATGCCAGAGCCACTCAGAACTACTCTATTGTTGAGGATCTAGGTCAAAACCCTTGTGCGATGTCGGCTTTGGAGGCACTCTAGACGTGTCCTTAACAGAGGAATGCCTTACTATCTTCTTTAGGAGCTCTAGAACCCAGTGGCTCAAAAGTTATCAATTTTGGCATCACAAATGTGAAGCCTCACTTGCCTTACCATGTGGCTTTCCAAATCCACATGGAGTACTCAGAGTATACCATCAAACGTGTGGTTGTTGATGAAGGCGTCTCCACTTGTGTGATGTCCCTGATCTATTAGAAAGCTCTCAGTTATCTGACTCTTTCCGAGTCATCTAACATGTTGACTATTTTTTATGGTCATTCCTTCTACCCTCACGCTATTCTTCCTTCCTTTCCGGTCCATTTAGGTGGGGTGATGGTAGAGGTGGATATAGAGGTAGTGGATGCACCTCTTGCTTATAACTTGTTACTAGGACACAATTTTACCTTGCTATGGTCCTCTTCATATCATTTGTCTTATGTACCCTATTGTTTTCCTTGTGAAGGGAAGATCATGATGATCGACCAATTATCCTTTAAGTACGCTAGTCCTAATGCATCTATTGGACTGTAGATCCCTGTGATCAACAATTCTCAACCGACAACTGAGAATATCGGTGTTGGAATGTATTCTTCCCTTATGGGTACTTTGGACTTCACAACACTGATTCACCACGTTTACACTATGTCCAGTAGCCCCATTTTGATAGGGAGGTCCATTCCTTTCTATACTTCCTATTTTAGCGATCCTTGGACCCTACCTTCCTCAATTGAGTCTTGTGAGGGTTAGCCACATACTGGAATTATATCACCAAACTTTGTTAGTCATGTTGGAGATGGGTCGGCAACCTCTGCGAGTCATGTTAAATACCAGCAACCAGCTGCCGCAAGTCATGCTGGGGGCACAAGTCTATTCATCGCTAGTCACACTCACATACATCACCAACCTATGATAGTCATGTTGTGGATTTGCTACTAGCCTGTGCAAGTCATGTTGTGAACATGTCACCAGCCACTGCAAGTCATGTTGGGGGAATTCATACGATTGAGAAGCCTATAAGTGTAAGACATAAGCCCAAGTTCCTTTGTAGGCTTTGCAAAGGAGATCACCTTACTCATATGTGCTCTGCTACTGTTGCGGTACAAGGAGTGTGGTCCTTTCCTGGGGGCCCTTCGGGTCCTAAGTCATCTTTGGCTTCCCAACCTTCTCTGGTTTATACAACAGTCATGTTGATGCAATCTTTGGCTGACACCCCTCTTCCTTTAGGGGTTGATGAATCCCTTGACCTTGTTGTCTTGCACCCTGTTCAACCAACAGTTGTGTCGATTAAATCTTTGACTGAAACCACTCCTATTTTTGGGGGCGATGCATCTCTTGACCTTGTTGTCTCGCATCCTATTCAACCAACGATTGAAGAAGTGGTCATGTTGATGCAATCTTCGATAGTCCCACTCTTCTCTTGGAGAGTGACAAGCCTAAGGAAGTGACATTGTCGATGCAATATTCAGTCAATCCCACTCTTCTTTTGAAGGGTGATGCGTCCTTCAACCATGTCCTTAGCATTTCTAGTTCTATACCTTATTCACTAGGGATCATTCCACTCTCTTCAAGTATGCTCCTTCCAAGTCTTGGGGTGGCTTCCTTTGATTGGAATTACCTTGTAGAGCCTCAACTTCCTTCTTCTACACCCTTCCAGATAAGGGGCATTCTTCGATATATAGTAGGTAAGGTAACCTCTGCAAGTATTGTATCCTCCTCGGCTTGGAAAGCTTCAGGTTTTCCCAAGCTTGTGTCATCCCTTCGTAAGTTTTTGACCTTTCATAAAAGTCCTGCAAGGGAGCCTTGGCCTCCGCCATTACATGTTTCTTAAAACAGCATCAACAAGTCTGAGTTAAGATCTTTTTCGACTCATTCAAAAAGTGAAAATTGGACTTGAAAGGTCATGAGTCTTAGTTAAGTTCTTTTATGACTCGTTATCAAAAAGAGAAAATATTGTCGAGTGAACTTGTCTCTTTCACACTCGTAAATTAGATTTGAAAAGACGTCTATTTGGCACAAGCTTATTCCTTTTTCACACCAAGTAGACTATAAGTCATAAAAAAGGATTTTTTTGGCTCTAATTTGTGATTGCATCTCATGCCCTTGCTTGCAGTATTGAGCCTATAGCCAGTTCTCTCTTTCCATTATAAATTGTTTGCCTTAGCAGTTTTTGCATCCTCAACCAAGCAAAGCCTTGTTTATATCCTTCGCAATTTGACACCCTATACCTAGGAGGGAACATTCCCCCGAGTGTCCATCTCCCACATGCATTTCCCTGCATTGAGCATAGGTACGTTCCATTGCTAGAACTAGTTTTTCTTACTTGTGACACTCATTTCATCCTCTGTATCATAGAATTCATTTGTTTATGAAAAAACAAAAAAAGACAGGTGGGAAGGGAGTATTATTTTGTATTAGCAATAGTTGTGTCGCCTTTGAACAGAGAACAAAATTATTGAGTCCATCTGTCATCATAATTTTTGGATTAGCACGACCTTAGGAATTTGAGCTCGTTACACAGTCTTCTCTATCGACTGGTTACTCTTCCAACCCCTATAGAGAGTTTCATTGATGCCTCCTGTATCTTATGGTTTCATCACTGGGTCTATGCTGTCAGAGTCCTCCATATGTCTCATGCTCTTGTTCAAAGGAAGTCTATTAACCTGTGTCGGCCACTCCTCATAACTCTTGACTTTGCATGTCATTCATACACTTATTTTGTCTCGGAATCACATGATATTGTAGTCCTATCATGTACCCTGGCCCTACGTTCATCATCGGTAGGTAACCTTGAACCTAGCAGTCGAGATTTCATCATTGGTCATTGACTGGGTGGTTTCCCTTGTGTTCGACGACAATACATATATTCACACATTGGGATTCCTGCATTTTCTTGGATGCCATTAGCCTTATTGGTGGTTTCCTCACCTTTGTTAGTAGTTTTCATCATTGGAAACTATTCAAAGGTTTTTTTTCGTGTACCACTTTCACTTGGCACACGCGAAAGATGCACAGGGTCGTTGGTTTGTGAACATGTTCTTAATCCGATTTCCACCAAATCATGAAGCTCCTACTTTTTACCTTGTGTTGACTGATGAGAGATGCCTTAATGCTCTCCTTTCAGCAAGTCTCCTTCCATCGAATTCAGCTCATTTATTCTGGATACGAGACCTAGAGTATTATGAGTACCTTGAGGTTGGCATTCATCAATGGCATGCTCTCTCGCCATCGACAATTGGGAATAAATCAATGTCTCCTAATCGATGGATTCTTCAGGTGTTCGACACTGGGTCCTTTATTCACACTTGTAAGAATGTGCTCAGTGCCTTGATACCTACATTCATTATCAGTAGGTTGCATCACGTTTGTTAATGGTATACATCAATGACCGGTAATCAAACAATGTCTCGTTGTGTTCGACCTCGACTCCTTTATTCACATGACGTAGAATTTCACCTTTGGCAGATTGTGTAGAAGACTTGAAGACATCACTATGACATCGCATCTTTCTTGAGTTGTTGCTTCCTTTTCATTGGAACAGTACCTATATGACTTCAGTGATCATGGGAGATCATATTGTACTCCATTGTATACAGATATATTCATATTGGTTTTGAAACTGGTTCTACTGGGCCTTGTTTGTGACTATGATAGTTATTGGCATGTAACTGCATTTGTATTTTCCTATTCATTGCCACAGACACTTTTTTGGTATATTTTCACATGGATCTGTAGTGTAATTTTTATTGGCAGCCATGTATGCAAAGTCACTACAGAATGTAATGAGCAATGAGTTCATCTAGATGGTCCCCTACCACTCCAATTCTAGGTTATTTATAATGTATTTCGACCATTGCAGATACTCCTCTGACCTCACACATTAGGGGGCATCTGTTATAGCAAGATTTTCCTCACCCTATGCAATCTTTTCAAGAAGGCATTTTTCCATTCCCCATGTAGACTTATCATCCATGTTTGTAAGATCCAAAGTAAAAAACAAATATTTTTCCACAGGTACACATCTTGCACACTATACAGCATGCGTATACGCGGGCTGCTCCACTACAACCCGTGTACATTAGGATTTGTGCCAGAAAATGAAAATTAATGTCGGGTTTCCAATTCACGACAGGAGATCTATGATCCTTGGACTTCCATATACTAGAAACATTCTGAATCAGCCCTTCAATTCCATTTTGAATGCTATAAATGGGCCAATTCCGAGCTATGGAAAAAAGGAGAAAAAATTCAACTTTGAGAGCAAAGTTACTCTGGAGGAATTATTTAATTCATATTGAATCTGCATCCCTTTGTCCTTTAAGTCTAAACACAGTGTTTGGCCCCCAAGATCTTCCCTTATTGATTGAGAACCTCATTGTTTCTCTCTTATGATCTTGCCTTTGGTGGAGGATTGAAGTGGTGGAAGCCCAGCTGGAAGGAACTTAGTTTATCGGTTTTGAACTGTGCCGACACGAAAGTCTGCAACATTTTCACTTCTGTTGATCATATACTAATAGAAATACTCTTTTCCCATCCAATTGATATCTTGAAAATATATTGAATTATTATTCCATGGGCGTATTTGTCTTGCTTATTAATGGATTATGCTATTGAATGTGCTAACATTATATAATATCGCCATATGCTTGTTTTGATCTGTTGTTGAGGACTAGTGGCAGGTGTATATCTTTGGGTCAAGTGCTCTATGGTGGACTTCATTGAACGTCTATATGAGGTAGGCCTTTTATCTTGTCTTGCTAGCATATTTGTTTTCATAGCATACTTGAGAAGAGAGTTGATTTATGTAGTCATTTCCGTCTATTGTGGTTTACCCTAGCCATAGAGAGATTTTCCTCGTAACAGCAGGTCTCAAGATGAGAAAATAAGAGAAACAATAAGTGTTTATAGGCATCATCACCACTCACCAAAGCATTCATTTAGGAAAGTTCACAGTATCTCAAGTCCATCTCCTTTTAGGAAGCATAGGAGAAGTACTGGGGTGGACGAGCTATTGGGAGAAATGAATAAGATCAAGCCTCCCACCTTTGACGGTGAGAAAAAGAAGGATGAGGATGTAGAGACATGGTTGTTGGGTATGAGGAAGTACTTCCAACTACATAACTATTTTGCATAGGCAGAAGGGATAATTTCCATCTATCAGCTAAAAGGAAAGGAATCAATGTGGTGGGATTAGTTTGTGTAGATGCAACATATTGATGAGGAGAAGATTACTTGGAGGGAGTTTAAGAGATATTTCCAAAGGAAATACTTAACCAAGCGATAATATGACAAAAAAATGGAGTTCTTTGAACTCAAGCTTGGGAGTATGACAATAGATGAGTATGAAAGAATATTCTTAGAGTTGTTGAAATATGTCGCATTCATCAAGGATGATCAAGTTAAAATTCATAGGTACCTGAGTGGGTTGCCTTCATTTATCAGTGACAAGATATAATATGATAACCCTAAGACATTGAAGAAAACCATAAGGCACACTAAATTTATTTATCAACAGAAAAGGGGAAGACCGAATTTCCAAAAGGATTGGGAAGATAAGATGAAAAGCAAGGTGGATTAGAGGAAGAAGGGGGATAAGCCATCATTTTTCATAAATACTATGCAAGTACATCCAACTACCAAGGAGCCCAGAATGACGGAGACAGTGGGGAAAAATCCATGGAAGCATTCTATTCAATGTTGGAGTTGTGGAGAAGATCATATGCTCATATATTTCCCTCAAAGAGGTGAAAAAGTGAGGATTTTTCACAGTGTACAACAAGTTGTGACAGTTGAGGACATCAAAAGAAATGTATCAAGGATTTACATAGCCCTGGATAACAATCAAGTTGAGTTTCAGTTGCACATGATCAAGGTGTAAGGTAAGATTAATGATAAACCCATTGCAGTTTTAATTGACTCAAGAGCTAGTCATAGTTATATAGATCCTAAGATTGTGGAAATATTCCAATTGTCGAGGAGAAATCTTGAAAAATCTTGGTTAGTGCAGTTAGTTACAAGGAAAAAAGGAAAATTAATGATACAGTCAAGGCATGTCCAATGGAAATGAATGGGCTGAGCACAAAATTCGATTTGAATATCATACCCTTGGGCTCGTATGATTTCCTCATTGGTATGGATTGGTTGGATGAGCACCGTGTTGTCCTGGATTGTTACAATAAGGCATTTACTTGCTTGGATGAGGAAGGGAACTTAAAAAATAGTCCAAGGAATTCCAAGGGCTGTAACTATCATATAAATTTTGGCCTTGCAATTGAATAAAAGCTATAGGAAAGGATGTCAAGTATTTGGAGTGCACATGGAAGAGGCACCTAAGCATAAAGTGTCAAGCATTGAAGAATGCACAATATTGAAAGAGTTTGAGGATGTATTTAAAGAGATATGGGGATTTCCTCCAAAAGAGATATTGATTTCTCTATAAATATGATGTTGGGAGCAGCTCCTGTATCCAAGACTCCTTATAGGATGAGTGCACCAGAGATGAAGGAATTACATATGCAACTTGAAGATCTTATGAAGAAGGGGTATATACACCCAAGTGTGTCAACTTGGGCTGCCCCAATATTGTTTGTGAAGAAGAAGGATGGGACGTTGAGACTCTGCATTGAATTCAGGTAGTTGAACAAAGTAACAGTAAAGAACAAGTATCATTTTACAAGGATAGATGACCTCTTTGATCAGTTGCAGGGCGCGTAGATATTTTCAAAGATTGATCTCATATATGGATATCACCAAGTGATAATTAAGGAAGAAGAAATTTGTAAGACGACCTTCTAAAAAATTTTCAGACATTACGAGTTCACAGTGGTGCCATTCGGGTTGTAAAATGCACCAATTGTCTTCATATGTTTGATGAGTGGAGTTTTCATAAGTTATTTAGATAAGTTTGTCATTGTATTTATGGATGACATACTTATTGACTCAAAGTATGAAGAGGAGTAGGAGGAGCACTTGAGGGAGCA
>JASDQU010102016.1:278875-288948 GCA_032191745.1 Picea mariana
AGAGAGATTGGATAAAGTGGTTACATCTAGGGGAGAACTGTTATAATACCACTTATAACATGTCCATTGGGATGAGTTCGTTTAGGGCATTGTGTGGCTAGGATGCCACATCATTTGTGGATTTAGAATTTGGGGAGAGAAAGGCCCCCAAGGCCAAATATTGGTTGTAGGAGAGTCAGTACATCTTGAGAGTCCTTGAGGAGAATTTGTAGGTAGCCCGGAATCAACAGAATATGTATGTAGACAGACACAGGATAGATCGCAGCTTTGAATTTGGGGATCTGTTCTTTTTGAGATTGCATCGGTACATACACTCCTTACTAAAGAGGAGTGGCAGAGAGAATTTAAAGTTTCACTTCTATGGACCATACAGGGTGATCAGAAGGATTGGAGAGGTAGTGTATGAGTTGGAGTTTCTGGAGGGTAGTAGGATCCACAACATATTCCATCTATCTTGTCTCAAGGATTTTGGATAGTAGGTCACCAATTCATCATATCCTCCATTAAACGAGCAAGGGAAGTTGGTTTTGAATCTAGAGAGGATTATTGATGTCAGGGAGAGGAGACTAAGGAGCAAAGTGATCTGGGAGTACCTAGTTGCATGGAAATATTTTCTTGTTGAGGATGCCACATGGGAGGGAGAGAAGATTTTGTAGCATATCGATTTGGAGTTTCTTGGGGACAAGAAATCTCGGGAAGGGAGGACTATGATTTCCCCTTCCTCTTGATAATGACGAAGGATGAATCAATAGCCTATACAACTCTCGTAGGTTATAGTCAATAGAGAAAAGTGAGTCACGGAGATTTATTTAGTGTCATTTGTTTAGAATATGTTAGTTTTCTAAAATGACATTCAATAAAAAGGTAACTTATTAATTACTTAAACACTAAAAAGTTATTTTTAATGTTTAAGTAAATATTAAAGAAAAAATAAGACTAAGGAATGATTTGGTCAAAACAGAGAAAAATCTAGAAGGCTTAGAGGAAGAATAAAAGGAGTTAGTGCTTCACTTTGGAATTATGATTTCTCTTATTTGGAGTGCTCTTGGAGCCAAGGTTTTCGTTGGGGTTTTGAAAAAACCCTTTCATTATTGGTTTGGTTTCGGAGGTGAAATATTCACCCTAGCTAGACATCTGGGGAAATCCATCTGGGGTTTTCTATTGGGGCTTCATTACACTGTGTGTATTTAGTCTAGAGAAGTATAAACTTGCTAGGAGGATCCATGGAGGCTCTTAAGGATGACAATCTCATTTTTTATAGGTCTTTGTTGCTTAGAGAGGTCGTGAGGGTTTGTGGTGCCTCGAGGGAGGGTCAAACCCTTCCATTTACTAGTCGCGAGGAATGAAGCTTCCATAGAGTCATTTGAGGAGGGTTGTTAGGACCCTTAGAGGGATCCGTGTGTGACAGGAGAGGGTTGTAGGCCCATATTTTCTAAGCCGTGAGTTTAGGAGGAGGTTCGTAGGACCATTTGCATAGCGGAGGGGCTTGCTAAGAGGGAAGAGGGTTTTTGTAGGGAAAGGGGGTCATCTATTGGTGATTGGAGGATCTGATTTACCTCAGCAGTAGTCCAACATCAATTGTGGATGAGATAGTGGAATTAGCACAGTTTTATTGATTTTTGTAGTGTTTATTGCAGGTGTTGTATCATCCTCTAGTTACTTATTATTTTTGTATTTTGAATCTATCCATAACAAAACGCCATGATGTCTTTTTCATTTCTATGAGTACTTGGATGTTTTCTATATGTTTTACAAAACATCTATGAGAATATTGCATACAAACTATTTGTAGAAAGTTACCATACATTTACATCACTAGAATTCATGTGATGCAAACTATTTAAAAAAATCTAGTAATTAAACAAAAACACCAAATAGCATTAATATCCCAACATATCTCTATTGGGGATATTATGATGGTATCAGAGCTATTCATATTGCTAGCTTGTGAGTTCATTGATGCCTAGAAGACGAGAACGTGGAGGACATCCCATCCCAAAGTCACTAGAGGAATAAGAAACTAAAATGGACCAACCAAAGACAAGAAACATGGAAGACAATCGAGAGGAAATGACGCTCCAGATACTAAATAACCTGGTTAAGGGATAAAATGAGGCATGCCAGAGACAAGAAGAGACAACTAGGCTCCAGCAGTAGACCTTTGATGTACTCACACAAATGGTGGGTCAACGAGGGAACCCTCTTGGTGCAGGATATGGTGGACCTAGTGAATCCCATGGGGGTGATAGATCTCATGTAGAGGGTAACAATACCCACATTCCAACACATATTATCCTATAGATAGGAAGTAGGAAAATAACTAGACCATTATTGCCACCATTCCTTCAGGAGTATCCTACAAGAGCACGGGTATCGCAGGGTTCAATTGATAAGGTCATTGCCTACTTCAGGGAGTATTAGTCGTTAGAGGAGGAGATCCATGCAACTATGTCTTACCAAGACTACTGCAACCTCGGGATGAGGAACATGACTACGAAAACACATAGCGAGCAAAAATTTGATATTCTGCACAAGTTGGGGAAGTTCATTGTTTCATCTTTTGATGGATCTGACAGTTGCACAGCCCGAGATTGGGTACATAAGTTGGACACTTATTTCCAACATAACCCAATGATAGAGGTGGAGGTAATTAATTTTTCCACCCTACACTTGGAGGAGAATCTCATGAGTGGTGGTAACATGGGATAGTGACATTAGGGCATGGGATAGTGACATTAGGGCATGTCGACATCACAACATATTAAGACTTGATCAAGAGGTTGATGGAAAGGTTCAATAAGAAGGATCCTGAGATCCACTTCAGAGAGTTGGCACAATTGAGACAGACATGTACACCAGAGGCTTATGTCACAGATTTACAGAGGATGGAAGTCATGGTCACTGATATCTCTGAGGAGATACTAGTCATGTTATTCACAGAGGGATTGGATGAGACCTTAAGAGTTTGAGTGAAGGACTTCAGTCCAACCATGCTATGGTAAGCTATCATGAAAACCCATGATATGGAATACACAGTCCCCAAGATGAAACAAGAAAAATCCTTTATTCCACCTAAAAGTAAGGTGATGAAGCCTCCCTAGAATACATGGGCAAAGAAGGATGGGATGGATGAGGAAACTCGGAGAGAGCTAAGGAGGAATAAGATTTTCTATCGTTGCAAGGAACCTTGGGAGTCGGGTCACCGATGTATGGGAAAAGGTAAGGTCCATTATATTGAGGTGCTCTTCGATGAGAAGGATGGCAGTGATGATGAGACAACTCACTTACAAGACAGTGGATAGAACAGTGGTGAACCACCACACCTTGAGATTATAGAGCATGCACCATTATAGGAGGGTGTCAAGAGGGTTACCATTTCCACACTCTCAAGGGTCCCCAAGTATTATACATTTATGATCAAAGGAATTTTGTAGGGACAGAGAGTTACAACAATGATCGATGGTGGGGCCACCCACAACTTCATCAATGAAACACTTGTCGCTAGGAGACACATTCCGACAAAGGAATTTGAGGGGTTCAATGTGGTGGTAGAATATCGGTACAACATGACTTGTACTCAAAGTATCATAGGATTGGATGTGACATTGGACAACTATACATTGACCAATGACTTCTATGTAGTAGATTTAGCGGACACCAATATGGTATTGGGAGTCCAGTGGTTGTACTCACTTGGATATTTCAAAATGAACTATCAAATCATGAAGATGGATTTCATAAACTTAGGAGGAAAACAAGTTATTTTGAGAGGTATGTCATTAGGGGCACCCAGGATCATTTCCAACAAACTCGAGGAGGCCATATTTAGATATGGTGACATGGCATGTGCAGTAGAGTGCCTGATCACAACACATAATCCATCACAGGATCACCAACACTATCATGTGGACATATAGCAACTACTTGGGAAGTATGACAGAGTGTTTAGGCCCCTTTCGGTGGGGAGACCGCCTAACAGAGGATTTGGTCATGTCATTGATTTAGAGGAGGGTGTAAATCCCATGATCACCACACCACACATGAATCCGAAGAAGTTTAAGGACGAGATAAAAAATGCCATATAAGGATTGTTGGAGATGGGGAACATCAGGCCTAACTCTGGTCCATTTTCTTCTTCTGTAGTACTGGTGAAAAATAAGGATGGCACAATGACGATGTGAATCAACTACAAGGAATCAAATAAGAAGACAATCAAGAACCAGTACCTAATACCCAGGATTGATAAGTTGATAGATGAGTTGCATGGGGCAGTGTACTTCTTGAAGATTGATCTTCGATCAGGGTACCATTATATCTGAGTCAGATAGGAGGAAATCCATAAGACAACATTCAAATGTCACTATGGGCACTATGTGTTTCTAGTCATTCTCTTCGGGTTGACTAACACACCAACTACCTTCCAATCGTGCATGAACCATATCTTTAACAAGCAGTTCAGGAAGTTCTTACTAGTGTTCTTTGATGATCTAATGATATACAACAGGATGTGGGAAGAGCATATGAGGCATGTGGATGATATTAACAGTATTATGGAGAAGAAGTTGTTGTTTTCCAAGGAGGAAAAGTGTGAGTTTGGGTTGACATAAATCCTCTATCTGGTACACAAGATTGGTGTCGAAGGAGTAAAGGTGCATCATGATAAGATCTAGACAATATTATATTGGCTCACTCTCAGATCACTTAAAGAGATGCAGGGTTCTTCAAAATATGCAGCTATTATAGTCTCTTTGTGAAAGGATTTTCACAACTGGGTGCACCATTGACTGATCTCACTGAGAAAGGATCACTCATATGGTCAGAGGAACCACAGTTTGCATTTGACATGATGAAAATGGTGATGATCACTTTCCCAGTCTTAGCACTTCAATATTTCTGACAACCATTTGTATTGGAGTGTGATGCATCTGGTGAAGGGATGTGTGAGATGTTGATGCATAATCGAAACCCCATAACTTTTGAGAGAAGGAAGATGAGAGAGTCAGAGAAGCTCTATCCTATTTATTATAAGAATCTGTTGGCCATCATGCATGCATTGGCCAAGTTTAGACAATACCTAGATGGAGGAAACTTTGTGTTTATGACTGACCACAACAGTCTAAGATATTTCTTGGAGCAGAGGGACTTGAATGAGAGGTAGTAGAAGTGGGTGATTAAGGTGCAAGAATATGATTTTGACATTAAGTATGTGAAGGGAAAGAAGAACATATTTGCTAATGCCATTTCTGGGTGACCTGCAACTTTCTCCATGACAAAAATTTCAGTGGACTGGAAGTCTATTCTCTTGGTGGAATACTCCAAGAATACATTCACCTCTGAATTGGTGGAGGGAATTCTTTAGGATGACAGGTACAAGGTAGTGGATGAAAACATTTACCACAGAGATAGGATCTATCTTTTCCCTGAGTCCACACTCAAGGATAACATTATGAGGGTAGTCCATGATGCACCACTAGCAGGGCACCTGGGGTATCTGAAGACCTATAGGAAGGTGAGGGAGAGGTTCTCTTTTAGAGGTCTCAAGGAGGATGTGCTTCGGTATGTGAGGGAGTGCATGACTTGTTAGCATAACAAGTCATATCTTACACATCCTATAGGTATTCTTCAACCGTTGCCTATTCCGTAGAATAAATGGGGCAGGCATTTCCATGGATTTCATCATAGGGTTGCCAAAGGTACAGGGAAGGGACTATATCTACATGGTGGTGGACAGGTTGAAAAAATATGCACACTTATTTTCCATTCCTTTGGAGTATAGAATATCTCAGGTGGYAGACATATTATTCCGAGAGGTGTTCAGACTACATGGTCTTCCGAGGTACATAATCAATGACTGAGACAACAGGTTTCTCAGTGCATTCTGGCAGGAGTTGTTTAGGTTATCTGGGACAGAGTTGACACCTAGTACCATCTATCACCCTCGGATAGATGGGAAAATAGAGATAGTGAACAAGTGGAGTGAGGGATACCTATGAAAATACGTGTCAAGACAACATAGAGCTTGGATAAAGTGGTTACATCTAGAGGATCATTGTTATAATACCACTTATCACATATCCATCGGGATGAGTCCATTTAAGGAATTGTATGGATACAATGCCCCATCATTTGTGGATTTTTTATTTAGGGAGAGCAGGGCCCCCAAGGCCAAATATTGGTTGCAGGAGGGTCGGGACATCTTGAGAGTCTTGAAGGAGAGCTTAAAGGTATCCCAGAATCAAAAGAAGATGTATGCAGACATGCACAAGATAGAGCGCAACTTTGAAGTTGGGGATATGGTCTTTTTGATATTGTATCCATACAGACAATCCCATCTAAAGAGGAGTGGTGCACATAAGTTAAATCCTTGCTTCTATGGACCATACAGGGTGATTAAGAGGATTGGAGAGGTAGTGTATGAGCTGGAGTTTCCATAGGGTAGCATGAACCACAACTTCTTCCATGTATCTTTCCTCGAGAAGGCGTTGGGACAGCAGGTCACCAATTCAGTAGACCTTCCACCATTTGATGTCAGGGAGAGGATACTAAGGAGCAGAGTGATCCGCGAGTACTTGGTTGCATGGAAATATTTTGCCACAAAGGATGCCACGTGGGAGGGAGAGAAGATTCTACAACATCCTGATTTGGAGTTCCTTGGAGACAAGCAATATCGAGAAGGGAGGATTGTGATGTCCCCTTCATCTTGATCATGATGGAGGATGACTCGGTAGCCTATATGACTCCCCTAGGATATGGTCAATAGAGGAAAGAGAGTCATGGGGATTTATTTAGTGTCATTTGGTTAGAATATGTTATGTTTCTAAAATAACATTAACTAAAAAGGTAAATTATTAATTTATTAAACATTAAAAAGTTATTTTTAATGTTTAGATAAATATTAAAGGGGAAATAAGGGTAAGGATTGATTTGGTCAAAAAGGAGAAAGATCTAGAAGGCTCAAAGGAATAATAAAAGGAGGATTAGTGCTTCACTTTGGCATTGTGATTTGATCTCTTATTTGGAGTCCTCTTGGAGACGAGGTTTTCGTCGAGGTTTTGGCAAAAAACCGTCCATTACTAGTTTGGTTTTGGTGGTGCAATATCCACCCTGGATAGACATCTAGGAAAATCCATATGGGGTTTTCCTTTGGGCCTTCATCACACTATTTTTCTTCAGTATATAGGAGTAATTCCTTGTTGGGAGGATCCATGGAGGCTCTTAGGGAGGCTGATATCATTTGTTGCATGTCTGCGGTGCTTCGAGAGGCTGTGAGAGTTTGTGGTGCCTTGAGGGAGGGTCAAACCATACCATTTATTGGCCGCAAGGAGTGAGGGTGTTGTAGAGGAATTTGAGGAGGGTTTTTATGTCCCTTAGAGGGAGATTTCATCCCTTGGAGGATTCGTGTGTGACAGGAGAGGGCCACGGGCCCATATTTGTTGAGTCGTGAGTTTAGGAGGAGGGTCGTAGGCACATTTGCATAGAAGGGGTTGTTGAGAGGACATAGGGTTTATACATGATGAGGGGGTTATATATTGGTGATTACAGGATTTGATATACCTCAACAATAGTCCAACATCAATTGTGAATGAGACAGTGGCATTATCATAGGTTTTATTGAGTTTTGTAGTGTTTATTGCAGTTGTTGTAGCAACCTCTAGTTACGTATTATTGTTGTATTCCATATCCATCCATAATAAAATTCCATGATGTATTTTTCATTTCTAAGAGTACTTAGATGTTTTATTTATGTTTGAAAAAACATCTATGAGAAGATTGCATACAAATGATTTGTAGAAAGTCGCCATGCATTTACAGCACTAGAATTCATGTGATGCAAACTGTTTGACGAAATCTCATAATTAAAAAAAAAAACACCAAATAGCATTAATATCCCAACATATATCTATTGGGGATATTACAGATGTATCAAAGGTGGTGATCTTGCCAGCATCTGAGTGCATTGATTCCTAGAAGATAGGAGCATGGAGGACAACCCATCCTAGAGTCACCAGAGGAAGAAGAAATCGAAATGGACCAAACAGAGACAGGAAACATGGAAGAAAAATGAGAGGCGATGACACTTAATATACTAAATAACCTGGTCAAGGGATAGAATGAGGCATCCTAGAGACAGGCAGAGACAAATAGGCTCTCACAGCATGCCCTTGAGGTACTCACACAGCTGGTGGGAGAAGAATGGATCCCTCTTGGTGCAGGACAAGGTGGACCTAGTGCATCCCATGAAGGTGATAGAGCTCATGAAGATGGTAGAAATACCCACATTCCAGCATAGAGTATCCTATATATAGGAAGAAAAAAATATATAGACCGTTATTGCCACAATTCCTTCAGGAGAAACCTATAGGAGCAGAGTTACCACAAGGTCCGGTTGACGAGGTCACTCCCTAATTCGGGGAGTATTAAGATTTAGAGGAGGAGATCCAGAAAGCTATCTCTTACCAAGACTACTCCAACCTCAAGATGAGGAACATGCCTAAGACAACACAAAGCCAATATAACTTTGATCTTTTGTGCAAGTTGGAGAAGTTGATTGTTTCATATTTTTATGGATCTGACAGGTGCATAACCCGAGCTTGGGTACATAAGTTGGAAACTTATTTCTAGCTTAACCCGATGACAAAGGAAAAGGAAATTATATTTTCCACCCTACACTTGGAGGGAGAATATCATGAGTGATGGTACCATGGGCTAGTGACGTTAGGTCATGCTAGCATAACAACATATGAAGACTTCACCTAGAGGTTGATGGACATGTTCGATATGAAGGATCTAGAGATCCACTTCAGGGAGTTGGCATAGTTGAGGAAGATAGGTATATCGAAGGCTCGTGTCACAAAGTTCCATAGGATGGTAGTCATGGTGATTGACATCTCTAAGAAGATATTGATCATGCTATTCACGGAGGGCTTGGCTGATCCCTTGAGAATTTGGGTGAAGGATTTCACGCCAATAACACTATAGGAAAATATCATGAAAACCTAGGATATGACAGACACAATCCCCAAGAAGACACTGGAAAAAACCTTTATTCCACAAAAAATTTAGGTGACGAAGCCTCTCTAGAAGACATGGACATGGAAAGATAGGATGGATGAGGAAAATCAGATAGAGCTAAGGAGGAACAAGATTTATTGTAGTTGAAAGGAACCTTGGGAGTCAGGTCACTAATGTATGGGAAAAGGTAAGGTCTATTATATTGAGGTGCTCTATGACGAGGAGGATGATGGTGATGATGAGAAAACTCACTTACAAGACAATGGATAGAGTAGTGGTGAGCCACCACACCTTGAGATTACAAAACAGGAAAAATTGCAGGAGGGTGTCAATAGGGTTACCATTTCCACACTCTTCAGGGCCCCCCATGTATTATACATTAAGGATCAGAGGTCTTTTGCAGGGACAAAGAGTTACAACATTGATTGATGGTGGGGTCACCCACAACTTCATCGATGCAACACTTGTCACTAGGAGACACATTACGACAAAGGAATTTGAGGGTTTCAACATGGTGGTAGAAGATGGGTACATCATGACTTGTACTTAGAGGATTGGATGTGACATTGGGAAACTAGACATTGACCGATGACTTCTATGTAGTATATTTAGCAGACACCAATAAGGTATTGGGAGTCCAGTGGTTGTACTCACTTGGAGATTTCAAAATGAACTATCAGATCGTGAGGATTTCATCAGGAGAACCGAGGATCGTGTCCAACAAACACATGGAGGCCATATTCGTACATGGTGACATGGCATGTGCAGTAGAGTGCATGATCACAACACAGAATCCATCACATGATCGCCAAAACTATTATGTGGACATATTAGAGCTGCCTAGGAAGCAAGAAAGAGTTTTTGGGACTCTACCAGTATGGAGACCACCTCAAAGAGGTTTTCATCATGTCATTGAGTTAGATGAGGGTGAAAATCCTATGATCATCACACAATACAGGAATCCAAAGAAGTTTAAGGATGAGACAGAGAAGGCCATATAGGAGTTGTTGGAGATGGGTCACATCAGAACTAGCTCTAGTCCCTTCGCTTATTCAATAGTA
>JASDQU010102017.1:5679-26885 GCA_032191745.1 Picea mariana
ATCCTTATATAGGAAAGGACTCTCCCGAGTCGGCTACATGAAAACCATAAGACAACTAGACAACTGACTATAAACTGAGAACTAACTCTTCTAACTAGCGCTTATAACTGGCGCTTATTACTGGAGTGAACAACTACATCTCCATTACTTCCAAGTGCCTCATTGCGGCCTCTAGTTGAAACACGTTGCGACCTGCAAGCTAAAGTCAGTTCTTCATCAACAGTTGTAGTGGCAAGAGGATAATGGTTCGCTGCCCTGTAGAAGCTTATTACATTAATCTCCAAATATAGTGAGGGATTAATATTATTTTAGAGTGTGTTGTCACCTCTTTGCACAAGTTGTATGTTTGACGAGTGTATTGTCAAGATGGCAGTTGGTTTGTTTGTACAATGTATTAGAATGTTTATTTATTTAATAAATTAAATAATTTATTAGATGTTTATTTATTATTTATTTCTTTCTCATTTATTAGAATGTTTATTTATTATTTGTGTCTTTATAATTTATTAGAATGTTTATTTATCATTTATTTATTATTTGTTTTCTTATAATTTATTAGAATGTTTATTTATTATTTATTTCTTTCTCATTTATTAGAATGTTTATTTATTATTTGTGTTCTTATAATTTATTAGAATGTTTATTTATCATTTATTTATTATTTGTTTTCTTATAATTTATTAGAATGTTTATTTATTCTTTTTTCCTTAAATAAGACAAAATTGAAGGCAAAGTACCAATTTCCATAAGATGTGATTTCCATCTTGATAAGACATTTGTTCTAATGGCCTTTTTTAAAGCTTTTGTGATCTTGATAAAACATTTGTTTTGATGGCTTTTTTTAAAGCTTGTGATCTGCTCAACTGTCAAATTTGTGTTTTCATGATTATGGTTTTTTCTTGAAAGAGATTTTTTTTACAAAAACAATGTAAGATGGTACATACTATAAATATTGAAGATTTTAAATGATCAAAAGAACATAATCGTAAAGAAAAACAACATTTAGTAAAGAGGATATAAGGAATGCTAAAATCACACTTCATGTGCCTTCACATGTATGTGAAGAACATAATTTAAGTGTATATATTCCACTACCAATAGAATATGTGTAAACTGTTTCAATAGTTTATGAAGAAGAAACAAAGATTAAAAATCAACATTGCATTTAGAAAGTACAAACACGCATGAGTAATTTTTTAACAAAAAACAATGTAAGATGGTACAAGTTATAAATATTGAAGACTTAAAATGGCTAGATGAGCATAATCAAAAGAAAAACAACATTGAGTAAACAATAAGATGGTTTGGAGCACATTGTGTTTGACAAAATTGAAGGAAAAGTATCAATTTTCATAAGATGTGCTTTCTTGTGATCTTGATAAAACATTTGTTCTAATGGTTTTTTTTAAAGCTTGTGATCTTGATAAAAAATTTGTTTTAATGGCCTTTTCTAAAGCTTGTTATCTGCTCTACGAAAAAAGTTTCCAGAATGAAGGTTGAACAATTTTTTTTTCGAAGGTTGAGCAAAAAAAGTTTCAGAATGAAGGTTGTTGTGGGCATTTGCGTGTAGCCCATCTTCAAATCTTCAAATAATCTTTGAGATTCATCAACAGTTAACAAGTTCTGTGAACCATGTTATGTGAATCATGTGTGTTAGCTCAACATGCTATGCAATTAGGTATTCTTCTCTGTAAGAAAAGTATCAAGAGTGAATGTTGGTGTGGGCTT
Source organism: Picea mariana (assembly GCA_032191745.1). NCBI lineage: Eukaryota > Viridiplantae > Streptophyta > Pinopsida > Pinales > Pinaceae > Picea > Picea mariana. Next base: position 7,408 of record JASDQU010102017.1, read on the forward strand.
TAGAGTGTAGATACCATAAAGTCCTCAAGTTTACAAAATAGTGTATAAAAAAAATGTTTCAAAACATTGTTATTTGACTCAAACTTTCAAGGAATTTTAAATTTTCTGTTAAAAAATCAATAAAAACTTTGAAAATGATTTCAATATTAAACCTTCAACATATAATAGATCCAAACCTCCTCGAAAAGAAAATCGTTTGAAAAATAAAATCGTTTGTTTTAATGTAACTAGCTTCCCCCTAGAGAAAGAGAACGTTAAAAATTTCAAGATTGATGTAATATGAGTTAGGAAAGAACAAGCTCAAACAAAAACATCTTTTATAAATTAGTTGTACAAAATAGCATATATATATATATATATATATATATATATATATATATATATATATATATATATATATATATATGAGCTATTTTGTACTACTAATTAAAGCTAACAAGTGCGGAATGCCAAATGAAAAAGCAATGCACACCAAATATGGTAGAATCAATATTGCCAAAAAAAATACACATTTAGGGGTGTTTTAACATTTAGTAGTGTCATCTATATCATAGTCCACATTGTCTTATGTATAAAAGACAGTATCACATAGTCTCCTTTATATTTTCAATGTTTTGTGTTGCTTGTGACTGCATATTTATTAACCAACTATATCTCTGATATCTCATAGATATCTCCTAATGATTTGTCTTTTAATGTTGTTTTTTTATTATCACATCACATTGGATACGTAGGCTATAACAACTCAGGGACAAATTATGAGATTCTCGGATCAATGACAACCAAAATTTTTAATTCAATTCAATTGGTGCTATAACCAGTCTTTTTTTTACCTATAATACAGACATGCTTCCAGAAATACAAATATTTTAAGCCTACTCTCATTGCTTTCTTGTTTTCTTAATTTAATTTAGTGTAGTAGTTTGACTTGTGTGTATTTATTTTGTTTCTTCCACATATATGAACACTAATAAAGTGATGATACATGTGAGGCTTGGCTTCCCAGCCTTCATCAGCACATACTTGTAATCAAAGCTTCTCATTTCCACTACATCTTTCCTGCTATGAGTAATTGCCACACACCATTTATGCGTTGGCCAGCTAACGGTGTTGATCTCCTTCCTCAAAATATTTTGCCACACACCATTTCTGCTTAGGCCAGCTAACGGTGTTGATCTCCTTCCTCAGAATATTTTCTGAACAATGCTTTGGTTGTAGGTTACTATAGTCTACAATAGTTTTTTTCATAAAGTTCAGTTGTGATATGAGCTTCTGCTAATAACAATGGGGAAATGTGTTATGTTTATTTTCATAAATATTTGTTTTTCATATTATTTTAATAAATATTTATTTTTTATATTAGTTAATAACAACATTTCAATACATTACTTAAATAAATATTTAATATCAAATCTATCCCATTTTCGGCAGGGACAACGCTATGTTGTAGCACTTGTTTGTTGTAGCACTTGTTTCTCATGTACTTTAATACATGTTGTTCCTTTCTCTTCTAACCTGTATCAATTAAATAACTTCTCAATATATTATGTTATGTTATGTTTTGTGTAGCGCATAACATTACACCAACAGATCTTGGATAGAAAATAACAAATCATGATACCAAAGTGCAACAAATGGTGAATATCCTTGTTAGAATCGGCAAGGTCTAGGGTTACTATGTCATGAATAGGGCATCACGATGGTTAGAAATATAATTATGCAATATTTTTATTTTTTTCCTCTTATGCTCTAATATGCTATCATCCTAAGTTAATTGTATCAAGAGATTTAGAAGGTCATAAGCATCCAATGCTGGAGCTTGGAAACATTCTCAATTTATCTATGGAGGGGGAATATTCTAGAGTCAATAGTATTTACATGTAGTAGTAGTATTTACATGTAGTAGTGGAAGGCATATTTGGAGAGACAATTTTGTATTCTTCATATTTTGTATGTGATAACATAAAGTTATAAGCAACATATATAATTAATTAAAGTAATAATGATATCCAGGAAACATTTCAATCTACAATATCAAACAATTGTTTCCCATGCTTTAGGACTAAAGTAAGAATATCCATCCATTTAGAGTAAAACATTAATAAATATTTTCATTAATCTACAAGAGTTTATGAATCAACAATCTAACTTTAAGAACCCGCCAACCCTTAAGAATAAATTATGGTGCTTCATGAAGCTAATTCTTTCATAGGCATTTTTCCAAATACTTGGCACACATCCTCAAGGAAACCACATTCAACATAACCATTTGAGCATGGTTTTTTTTTCCTTCTCCCAAGGATTTCAAGTTGGCACTAGCATGCAACAAATTAACATAGATATCATATTCAACTTTACCACCCACTTCATTTATGACATTCATAAGGTCCTCATATTCCTTCAACCGACACTCCGAACAAAGAGAATACATGTGTGCATGGGTGATTTAGTTTTGTTTTTATTTTTTATTTTTATATTGTATTTTATGAGTGTTAGCCCTGTTTTTTGTTGGACATGGAAGGTTTTCTATGTGCATGAAGAGTTTGATTGAGTTAAAGATTTATACCTAGTTCAAACCATTGAGCTTATAACTACTATCAAATTTGTTATTGTTGCTGGTGGTGGTGTTGCAAAGTTGGTGTTTAGTTGGAGGTGTCTATATCAACATGGTTGTAAAATGTATTGTAGGGAAGCTTAGTCCCTATCAGGTAGGTTTGGAAATGGAAAAAAGGTAGGTTTGGAAATGGAAAACAACGATGATTTAAAGCAATAATAAGACTAGATTGTATAATCTATGACAAACACTAAAAAACACAATGCTTGATATTTGAATTTTTAAATATAATATATTGTCAATCATTTGAAGTTGGTTTTATAAAAACATGTTTTTGAAATATAATATGTTGTCAATTATTTGAAGCTGGTTTTGTAAAAACATGTTTTCCAAACCATGCTAAAATTAACAAATCAATTTCTTAACTAGAAAAACTGTTAGAATATAATGAATGTGCTCATTTTACCATTGACAATATCACTATTATCACCCAACCATAGGCCGAAGCCACCCTCCGAGCACCTTAACCTTGACTAAGAATCACTCTAGAAGCAAACCCTAGGCTAGATAGCCAAAAAAGGTGTAGCTCATATTCCTCCAAGGATAGCGCACCAACAATAGTTGATCAGATAGTCTAAACCCTAGCCAAGAGATAGTTAAGCCAAAACGTGACTGCTAGTTGCAACAACTGCAATGGGAGCTCTCCTCAAACCTGTGCACATGACTGGGCATTGCAGTGCGCACCAGTTGTTGCTCTGCAATTCTGAGACTGTCACAAATGAGAGACTGGCGCCCAGTATTTATAGTATTCCTGGCTAACTGCCTAGGCCGACTTCTTATTCTGGGCATGTGTTTGTTTAGTAAATATTAATTCTTCTGGTCGACTTCTTCTCTTGGAGGCTAATAACCTAATATAAATTATCTGCTTGAGCCGACAAGTCTTCTAGGGTTATTAGCCAACTCATTAGGGTTTCTTCTTGCTTTCCGGAGTATTCTATTCTTGTCAGGTTGACACGTGGAAGTAAATACCTCCCGCAGCTACCATATTATCAACACTCCCTCCTAGCTAGGGAAGTATTACAAGTAATGGTCTTGAGCACAAAAACATACCATTCACCCGGTAGCATCAACATAGTCATCTAGACTATCTCATGACTAGATCATGAGCATCATCATCACCATCAGTGTCATCAGCTGCATCATCTCTCGAAACCATACTTCATCTGAGTAATCAGACATTATGTTGGATAAGTCACTCACACCACAAAGTGATACAAGAGCCATTCTTCTAATATGGACATAAGTCCTAGAAGAGTAGATATTCTGAACCATTTTCCGTCTGGAAATATCTGTCATTTAATCATCCATCTGGCTGATAATCATTTACCAAACTACTGATAGTCTTCAAGGCAATTGGAGCAAAAATAGAACACAACTATGTCTATCCATAGTAGTACATAACTACAATCCAGTGGTACACTACCACACCAAGTAGCAAACAAGTACTTGATCAGTAACATATAGTTACGAACAATGGAACACATCCACCACAGTAGTATACATCTATTGTCATACGTTCTTCATAACAATCATCTGATATCAACCTGCACAGAAACAATGTTATGATATAAACTGAATCATCTGGACCAATCTTTCACTCGCATCTGTGAGATTTGAAAGAATATATGCCCTCAGAGTAGAACAATGAGATATCTGGACTATTCTTCTCAAGCAAGGAAGAATAATTGTCCTGTCTTCTGAACCTAGACCACTCCCCACCCTGGGCCATTCCTCCTACACTAATCAAAGTGCACCCTGGAGAGAATGTATAAAACCTAAGGAATGTATGTCCTTGATTGTTGAGCCTGGACCATTCCCCACCCTGGGCCATTCCTCCTACACTAATCAAAGTGCACCCTGGAGAGAATGTATAAACCCTAAGGAATGTTTGTCCCTGATTGTTGAGCCTGGACCATTCCCCACCCTGGGTCATTCCTCCTACACTAATCAAAGTGCACCCTCGAGAGAATGTATAAACCCTAAGGAATGACTATCCAGACCATTTCCTCTGTTAACCATAAGAGGAAAAGATTGTCCTGCATCAACCTCCAAAATGGACCATTCCTCATGTTAACCATAATGAGAAATCACTGTTCGGCGAGGCGGGCCAGTCTTCTTGAGTAACCCTCAAGAAGAGAGACTTCCCTAGACCACTCCCCATGTTAACCACAATGGGAAGTTGTTGTCTATGATACATCAACAATCTGGACCATTTCCCATGTTAACCACAATGGGAAATCGTTGTCCATCAGAAATCTCAATCCACTTTCCGAACTGGAAATAATCTGCTCATCCTGGACCATTTTTTGAACTGAAAAATGATTGTCCATCAATCCATAGTACATCAGTGCTCCCTCCCAACCTGGGAGTCATCTCTTCCTTTCTCAATAAGGAAGTCGTCTCCACGAGCTCTAGCTTGAGTATGCAAACTCTTTCATCTTGAACAAAATCTTTACCAAGATGTTTGCTTATCTGCTCATCTGCTCATCTGTGAAGATATGTATTGGAGAACCACTTTCTCCTTTCTGGACTTTATCACAGATAATGTAATTCTTTATTTCAAATGTGCTTTGGTTTGGAACACTGGTTTTTCTCCGAAGGCTTCATGTAGCTCTGATCAATAAAGTATATCTTTGTTGGAAAACTAGAACATATACATGTGGCACTTCTTCTGTCATCATGAGATCTAACAATATCTCTGTTATAGAAAATCTTCACCACGCTTCTGTTGTGCACTAGAGGTTTCTCCACCAAGTCATGTTCTTTCATCTGCATACAAGGGTCTCTTTCTGGTATGCCTCAAAGTCTTGAGGTTTCTATTCATACGCTCTTTGTTCAATTTTCTCTAGAGAACAGTCTTTGCATTTATCTGATGTAGAACTCCAACTCATGGATGTTGCGGATGATATAATGACTCATGTAGAGATATGTCTGGTTTACTGGAACAAGTAATCATTATACTCTTTTCCCTCCATCTGAGAGAACCTCTAGTTCTAGATTTCGCAATGCTTTCATTCATAATTCTTTCATACACTGTTCTTCATCACGATTTCCAGTTCCTCTGCTTGATTGTTTTTAATGAGTTCATATCAAGATGGTAATCTTGTGATTCTTAATACAATGACTGGTTGTTCTGGCCTCTCTTTCTTTCTTGGAATCTTCATGTTCTTCCTCGTGTTTTTATTTAGCTCTTGGGTCCATGGAGTAGATTCCATGCCCTAAAGATTCCATTTCATCATAGGAACACGGATGTGGATGGACAACTAGGGATACTTTAAGGCTTCTCTTCGAAGAAGACTTCTTCTGAGTTTGAACTAAACATGTATTGTCTTTCATGACTGCTACCATGGATATATACTTCATCATCTTCAATGGATCATAGGATTAGTTCCCTCCTAATCCTTGCTTCATGTATGAGTGCATATAATTGGTTCCCTTCATCTAACAAAGTCCACGCTTCCATCTGCATCTTTAGTGTCTTCTGCAATATATAATCAGCTCCCTCTGTCAAATAGAGTCCACGCTTTCGTCTTATTGTCTTCTGCAAAACGTCATAAGTATTTCTCCAATTTTCTCTTGATTGCTGACTTCTTTCTGTCTTTGCTTCTTCTAAGTTTCTTCATGATTGATTCTGATTTCGGCTTATCTTGTAATAGCTTCCACATCCTTGTATAGTGATAGCAATCCTTATCTTGTTGTTCTTCCATAGGTATAGTTCTTCTTTGGAACACATTATCTTCCAAGAGATAGATGTACAAGATATATGTAGAGATTATGCAAACAAGATATGTACAAGAGCTAAGAAGTGTATTGTTACCTTCAGAAGAAGAAGTCCCTTTCATTCTGCTTGATCTTCTTTGTAGGTTCCTTTTCTTCGGCAACTGATGCTTCATGTTTCTCCTTCCTTTTCTTTAGCTCAGGACAGTGATTTTTGTAGTGACCATACTTTTGACAGTTGTAGCATTGTATTTATGAAATGTATTTCTCTTGATTTGGCTTCCTCCTTGAACCAAACTTTCTTTTATTCCTGAAATTCTTGAATCTTGATGTGAAGGCTTGATCATTATACTTATTTTGGGGTTTCTCTTTTGCATTGATTCTTGATTCTTCTTGAGCACGGCAAGTCCAAAGTTCTTCAAATGTCGGATACTCCTTCCTTGTGTTCATGCTTGTGGCAAATGCATCCCACGTCTTAGGAAGACCATTGAGTACTATGTTCACCAATTCATTTTCTGAAATGATCTCTTCAATAGCTTGTAGTTGATCCCTTAACTGAGAGATTCTCACAAAGTATGATGTTATGCTATCATCATCATTCATCTTCATGTCACGGATCTCATTCTTTAGACTCATTATTTGTCCAATGTTTCTGACTGAGAAGAGGTTTGTTAGGGCATCGTACATCTTCTTCGATGAGTCAAGATGGGAGATGTAGGGTATCAAGTGGTCTTTTATAGATTCCACTATGATAATCATGGCATTGATGTCACTGTCTTTGAACTTCTCCATAATTGCAATGTTCTATGGTTCCTTCTCTTTTCCTTCTTCAAACTCGGGTTCCACGATCTTTCCTTTCATGATATCCACCACTTTATTCTTGGCAAGGATGAGGTCAATCCTTGTCTTCCACGCTCTGAAGTTAGAGGCTCCATCTAACTTGTTCTCTGACTTCATAGAATAAGTCATGGCTGCTTTGACTGGGTCAAACCCTAGATTTGACCAGAAACTCAAACTTGACATCTTGGCTTGTTGAGAGTACCAAGAGATGCGCTAGGCTAAGGCACACTCATATATCCATAGATTAGGTCAATCCCTTCACTTAAGGTTCCTCAACAAGAGGATTAGGGTTTCTACAACTGCACCAGCTAGTAACCCTAGTGGCAGTGCTATGGTGACTGCTCCTGCTAGAAACCTTAGCGGTAGTTCTTCGACGAGCTTAATATCCTCACGACTATGTTTCCTTCCAGCGGTTAGACTGAATGAAGGAGGTGTGGGCCCATAACCTGTTAGAATATAATGAATGTGCTCTTTTTACCATTGACAATATCACTATTGTCACCCAACCATAGGCCGAAGCCACCCTCCGAGCATCTTAACCTTGACTGAGAATCACTCCAGAAGAAAACCCTAGGATAGATAGCCAAACAAGGTGTAGTGCATTTTCCTCCAAGGATAGCACACCAACAATAGCTGATCAGATAGTCCAAACCCTATCCAAGAGATAGTTAAGCCAAAACGTGACTGCTAACTGTAGCAGCTGCAATGGCAGCTCTCCTCAAACCTGCGCACAAGACGGGGCATTGCAATGTGCACCAGCTGTTGCTCTACAATTATGAGACTGTCACAAATGAGAGACTGGCACCCTATATTTATAGTATTCCTGGCTAACTGCCTGGGCCAACTTCTTATTTTGGGCATGTGTCTGTTCTGCAAATATTAATTCTTCTTGCCGACTTCTTCTCTTGGAGGCTAATAACCTAATATAAATTATCTGCTTGAGTCGACAAGTCTTCTAGGGTTATTAGCCAACTCATTAGGGTTTCTTCTTGCTTCTCAGAGTATTCTATTCTCATCAACGTGGAGGTAAATATCTCCCGCAACTACCATATTATCAACAAAATTGCCATTAATATCATCTGATAACATAATAAATCAATTGTGAATATATTTATTTCTTGTCTACCACTAAAGTACCGACAACTTGTATCAACATATTCACTAGTAAAACATAATCTTGAAGCATGTCCTTCATATTTGGAAAACATTTTTGCACCTCACAATTTCACAGGGTGAATGTGTCATAGTGGAAATTTAGAGAATGTCTTTGTTTGAGCGCAAGGGCCATCTGTCAAAATTTTGGCTAACTCTATATTTTTTCTACTTCCCGGTCTTTGTTATAGTATTGTTTTATTTAATGGTCAGGAAACATGATTGATCATATCAAAATGGCAGAGGATATGATCATATTGAAACTGTGAGGTTACTTCTATTGCATAACTCATAGATTTATAGTTGATTTAAAATTTTCCCAAACTATTATCTAAACAAGAAATCAATTTTATCTTTTTGGAAAAATAACATTTGTTTTTGAAAAAATATCAATCCATATGATCGAGGTGAATCATGAGCAAGAGTATTTGATTGAATAAGCATTAAATACATACTCCACCTACAATTAGTAGAAATATACCAAAGAATTGGCAAAGTTCGATGAATTCAAATGGGAGACCTAACCTAGAGTAGGAAGAGTTGGATCAAAGCTTTATTATATATATGATAGACATAAGCATGAAACTATTTTAGTACTTATGCCATAATGACATGTTCTATTAGCGTCGTTGCTTTCCCACCATATCTTGAAAACTATGTAGAGAAATCCACCAATCAAGCTTCCCTCTAATCTAGATTATGCTGAGAACAAAATGAGATACAAAGGAAAATATAGAAGAAACACAGAAATATAGTGAAAGCCAACTTCTATTAATGAATAAAATAGAAAAAAATTGTAGACCACAAACTTGATAGATTGGGGTAGCTTATCTCTGAAGAGAAAGAGATGTTGGCTACACTTCATTCACAACAAGCTTTACATCACACTCCATTGCATGATTAAAGGACCTCCTTCACCTAGATTATATATGAGAGAGTGAGAGGAGAATAATTCCCATGATGCATGTCAAATAAATTGGTCTAAGTTTACAAAATGCCATAGGAATGTAAAACACTAAGACTTCCCGACAGGTCACCCATCCCAGTACTACTCTAACCCAAGCGTGCTAGACTATGGATTTCTAATGGGATCCAATGCATCAACATTGTAGGCATTACATTACAAATGGAGATGGAATTGTATTACATTCCCCATTAAAAGGGTGAATATCATGGTTTATCAAAACCACAAGCTTGGAAACATTGATTCAGTGAAGAAGTTGGATGGCCACCAACATCCACCTAGATCAATCCTCCCCCCTTAGGAAGCAATGGTCCCCATTATGTCAAGTTCCCTCGGGAGATAGGGAAACTTTTGTTGAATCTGAACTTTGGGGAGTTGCTTGCCTTGCTGAAGGAGTTATCCTACTTGTACTTGGCATGTGGAAGGATGTCATGAACCTGTTGGTGGAGGTGTTGGATCCATTCAACAAATTGGGTTGCATGATCTTCCTTGGTTTAAGTGTGGGAGGTATCTGTCAGTGAAGATGCAGTAAGAAGAGATATATCAATGGGGGCTAATGGTTGGAACTTCAAGCATACCTGAAAAGGGTCATGGCCAATAGAGTTATGTTGAACATATGGAAGACTCTCATTTTCTAGAAGGGAGGGTCTATAGATTGGACCATTGGGTAAGGGAGCACCAAGAACCAATTCAATGGAATGTGGTATGTGGTAGTACATAGGCACCCTCGTAGGTGAAGCGGAAATATCTTCGTGCTCCTTTACAATCTTGTTGACCTGCTTCTATTGGATAGAAAGGTGTTGGGATGAAGTTGTAGTGGTCGCAGTGACCTTCTGTTCACCTTCTGACTAGATCGTGAAGAGGGAAAACTTTGTGGTCTAAGAGATTACTTTGTGGCACTATTTCACCATGATCAATGAAGTGGAAATAGTCAGAGCTACCTTTGGTACCCTGTAGAGTTGACCTCCCAAAGTAACAATGACACTGCAAGGTTGAGACTCATAGATAGCGTGACGTTTACATATATATGGTTGTCCTAAAATAACATCACGAACTTCAAGTGGGGAAACATCACATAGTACCTCATCCTTGAAGGGCCTAATGTAATAGGATAGGAAACATTGTTGACTGACACAGATGTCTCATCCCCGGCTCAACCATCCGATGGTGTATGTTTGGGGGTGTGGAATCATTGGTAGCTTCAATCTCTTGACAACCTCGACTAAGATCAGGTTCTTCTAACTTTTGTTGTCAACAATGAAATGTAGTGGGGTTCCCTTTACACATATCTTCGAGTGGAAGAGGCACCCCCCCTCCTCAGTATCCTCTAGTTATTCTGGTTGTATTGTTGTGGTCATGATGGTAGCAGTGGGTTCTACATCGATGATCCATTTCCCTTTATTATGCTTTGAATCAGAGTCTAAGTCAAGTTCTGATTCTTTTTCTTTGAGCTCATCCACCAATGACTATTTCGAGTGACATTCATAAGTGTTGTGCTAGAGGATTTTGTGGAATTCACACCATTTTCTGGTGTCTTTCTTAGACTTCCCATCACCCTTCTTAGTCGATTTCTTGGACTAATTTTCTTGACTCTCCTTGTTTTTTCCCTTATTATGTGATTTAGGGTTTCCTTTGCCATATTTTTGTTGTAGCATGTTTTCAAACCCGAACTCCTACTTACTCCACTGCTTGAATTTTTGCTCAATTTTGACTACATATCGATAAGAAGATCCTAGTGAAGAGATTTCCAAGAAATCCATCTATGTTTGAATGTACCTATGAAAACCAATGTTGTACATCAAAACCAGGTGCCCCTCGGAGTCTTTGATACCTATCTTTGAGTGCAAGGTATGAAATCTGTTAGTGTACTTTGACACCATCTCGTCTCTTTTCTGACACAAAGTCATCCATCTCATGTACTATTCATCATAGTTTTTGAAAGTGTTGAACTCCTCCTTGAGGGCATCTATAAATGCCTCCCAAGTGGGTTCTCTCCCAGATGGAGTAGATTTATATGTGGTGTACCTCTCCCATTAACCTTCCCACCAAGCTCTGACATGGGAAAGGGCTTTAAGGAGCCCAAAGGTGATCTTTTCACTCTCAGAATTTTTTTGGAAAAAGTAATAACCTTCTAGCATATTAAACCATTTTTCTAGAGCATTTACATCTATATGGCCTTCAAATAAGAGAATATAAAAATTGACTTGTACCTTGAATGGTGTCGCACCTCCGAAACGGTTGTTTTTTGAAGATGCCTCGATCACCATTGGTATTCGTCGAAGGATCTGAGTGAAGTTGTTCATTATCTCGTTCCTTTGTCGCATAAGGACTTCCTCGAGAAATGTCTTGAAAGTATATAATGATCGCTTGTCTCTCTTTTCTTTTGCCATGGAAGGTCGCTTGGGCTGGAAAGAACGGTTGTACTCAAGTGAAACTAGCTCAAGACCCAACTCTCTATTTGATCTAGATTTTATGAGCTGAACGAAATGAATACAGATTATTAACAGATGCTTAACAAAAAATAACAGAGATACAGTAAAACTGGTTTTCTATTCAATAACAAAATAAGCTGAAACTATAAAATGCAGCGGAAACAAGCTTGCTGGAATGGTGGTGGCTTATCTCTGAGAAGAGATGTGACGGCAACGCGCATTCACAAGAAGAAGGTTACAATGAGGATCTGAAGGCCTTCTTACAATAAGCAAGAATTCCAAAAACCCTAGACATCCAAAAACCTAACCCTAGAAGATGAAGCGCCAAAATTCATGTGGGCCCCGTTTGGGTAAGCTAGTACATCAACTTCCCGGGGTCGTAACTTTTGCATGCAATCTTTGTTTTAGGCGTGTGATAGCCCATTGGAAAGGTATCATCGAGGAGACTCATTTTGGGGGCTCAATCATGCCTTTGGCTATCATTGAGGAGCTCGATACCAAAAAAACCTTCATTTAGGCCCTCAAAATGGCCCCGGAAGTAAAAACTGCTAAAAATAGTAAATTGCCAAAAATGTTAGAAAGTTGTTTTGAGCTAGTTGGAAAAGGTGGGTGGCCACCGATATCCATCTGGATCAATCCTCCCTCCTTAGGAAGAAATGGTCTCCATTGCTTTGAGGTCCCCGATTAGATGAGGAAATTTCTGTTGAATTTCGCCCCGCGTGATCCACTTGCCTTGGTGCAGGAGTTGCCCTGCTTTGACGACTCGATAAAGATGGATCCTTTGTTGTCGAGTGCCCTTGATCTGTCTGTCCACAATCTGATAATTGGATGCATGTTGTATGTAGTCGAGGTTGAGCTGTGTTGGTGTCAGTTGTTCTGCTACCTCTGAGGTGTCCAATAATGGTGGGAAATAAGGGCGAAGGAGATCCACGTTGAACACTAGGTGCATGCCAAGGAAAGGAGGAATGTTGAGCTCAAAAGCATTATCCCCCACGGCCTTGGTGATAGTTTACGGTCCATAACGGAGTGGGCAAATATTCTGATGGGGTCCTGTAAGGCGTTCTTTCTGCAAGTGCAACCAAACTTTGTCTCTCACCTGAAACTTATGCGGCACCTGATGTTGATCATGGCATTGTTTGTACTTGTCATTAGACTTCTGTAGGATATCCTAAACCTGTTGGTGGATGTGATGGATCCACTCAATGAAGCGGGTGGCTTTGTCAGCTTCAGTTGGAGCAGGAGATGAGTCAGTCGAAGTGACCGCAAGGGGAAGTGCAACATCTATGTAACCCAATGGTTGGAATCCCAACCCCACTTGAAAGGGGCTATGGCCGGTTGAGCTATGCAAGGCTCGGTTGTAGCTATGTTGGACATAGGGAAGGCTCTCATCCCATGTGTGAGGGTTCTTTGAATTATACATGCGAAGGATATGCACAATCATTCGATTTACAACCTCGGTTTGGCCATCTGTCTGGGGGTGGAAGGTCGTGGATTTGGTGAGCTTGGTGTCTAGTAGTGACCAGAGGCTCGACCAGAATGTGCTGAGAAATCGACTATCCAGATCTGATACAATGGTTTGTGGGATTCCAAAATGTACCCAAACGTGTTCAAAGAAGAGCTTGGTAGTGGCCTCTGTTGTGATGCTCTTCTTACAGGCAACCAGAATCGCCATCTTAGAAAAATGATCAACAACCACAAAAACAGAGTCATTTCCCCGCTTGGTGGATGGGAGGCCCAACATGTAGTCCATTGAGATGGATTCCCATGGCCTGTCAGGAGTAGGAAGAGGGGTATACAGACCCTGTTTCTTAGTGGTCGGTTTGGCAATAGCGTAGGCAGTGCAGGACCTGATATACTTTCCGACCTCCTGTCGAAGTTTCGGCCAGTAGAAATGTTTATGTAGCATCGCCATTGTCTTTTCGACACCGAAGTGTCCTGCCACCTGACTGTAGTGGGCTTCCCAGATCAGCTTCGCTCTCTCACTTGATGGAACACAGATATGACCTAGATGACATAACAACCCATCCTGAAGATGGAAATTATCGACAACTGCATTTGCACCCAACATTTGGTAGGTGGTGGCGAAGTCAGGGTCTGTCTCATAGAGTTGGGGCCATCCAGATGTCTCATGGCCGCAAGAGTCTAGCACCGTGGTGAGTGCTACGACTGGCGGTCTGCTGAGGAAATCGACAACATGATTGGTGCTTCCTGTTTTATACTTGATGTTGAGGAGGAATTGCTGCAAGTATGTGGACCACTTTTGATGGCGGTCATTCTGTAGTTTTCCTTGTGTTTGCANATGGAAATTATCGACAACTGCATTTGCACCCAACATTTGGTAGGTGGTGGCGAAGTCAGGGTCTGTCTCATAGAGTTGGGGCCATCCAGATGTCTCATGGCCGCAAGAGTCTAGCACCGTGGTGAGTGCTACGACTGGCGGTCTGCTGAGGCAATCGACAACATGATTGGTGCTTCCTGTTTTATACTTGATGTTGAGGAGGAATTGCTGCAAGTATGTGGACCACTTTTGATGGCGGTCATTCTGTAGTTTTCCTTGTGTTTGCATGAACTGCAGTGGCTTATGATCAGTGTGGATGGTTGTCTCCTTCCCAAGAATGCAATGTCTCCACTAGCGGCATACTTGCACAATGGAGTACATTTCTTTTTCGTAAGTAGGGTACTTACGGATAGTATCGGACAGTGTCTCACTATGATAGGCCACGGAGTGGACGTGTTGAGTGAGAACGACGCCCACATCATAGTCTGAAGCATCTGTCTCGATCTCAAAGGGATGTTGCAGGTCCGGTAGTGAAAGTACTGGGGCTCAGCACAAGCGTTGTTTCAAATCCTTGACCGCTTGTTGTTGGGACCGGCCCCACACAAATTTTACCTTACCACCTGTTAGCACTCTGTAAATTTCCTAGAGGTTGACAACAGAAGAAATCTACAAAAGGTAACTTTATCCAACCACTTTTGAAGCTGGGATATAGCCCTTTCAACTTCAGAGAGGGATCTCTCTATATGATTTAGCTATGTTTCCAATTTTAAATATTAGGCTAGGTAAAGAAATAGGTCGGTTTTGTTGTCAAAGTGTTTTTCGAATTGGTTGAGACGGCCTACACATCCATTGGGCTATGGGGTCTGTATTTTAATAAAATATGAAATCTGAACCAGAAACGCAAAGGAAAACTTTCACAGGGCGAGATAATATAATCACTGGATTCTTTAATAGCATAAATGATGAATAGCAGAAAAGATAAAAAAGATAATTTCAACAAAGAAGCAGTTAAGAATTTATTTATTGAAAACACCAGAAGATAAAACACTAAAATCTTTCGAGTCAGAAACAGGGTATACGAGATAAATCCTGCAACATTCGTTACTCCTAAAGATTTGTTTCAGAAAGCAATATGATAACAAAGCAAGAATAACATTCAACTTAGAGGGGAAAACATCACCAGTGAATACACACATGAATCCTGTAAAAGTGCCTCCTTTTTATTAATGGAAGATCTCTTAAAAAATATTACAGTCTGATAGCTTCAAGGTGTGAAGATCAACAACCCTCAATACTTCGAAAGATGAAGTATTTATAACTCAAATTACAAACGATCCTGTCATTAATGACCAGGACGTGCTAACTTAACAAATTTCCTAAATCTAGGAACTGCTTGATGACGTGGTGTAACTGCATGCTGATTTATGGGTGGACCGTTGATGAAGCCTCTACACGACCTCATCTGACTGGACAAATGACTAGACTGGGACAACTCATCTGCTACTCGATTAGATCACAGAGTTCCTCCCATCGGAGATGACTGGGCACGTTGACTTTGAGTAGCCTTCGATACACTTCGTCCATTTCTATGTACTTGGCGAAGGTAGGTTTGGTGAGGAAGATGTATCGAAACTCATGTTGGATATTGATGTCCCATTGAAGAGCGTCTAGAAATGCCTTGCCAGTGATGCTCCCTTGAATGCCTGCAAACTTTGAGCTGTCCTTAGCCACATTGGCCAATCTCTTATTGTAGTCTGGGAGTGTCATCAATTTATCATTGATTACCTTCAGACCAGGGAGACCTTTCTTCTGTAGAGCCTCAATCTTACTAAAGAATCTTTGTACCCCTAGGTCCATGGCCTGAACCTTTTCTTCCAGTTGAAGCATTAATCCTCTCTTGGTCAAAAATCTTTTGACATCAAGGATGGCCTCTTTTCTGTCTTCAATTTTCAGCTCTTCTAGTTCTTCCCTGGTCTTAGAATTAAGGAACTTGATGATCTCGTTCGCCTGTGTTGGCATGTCTCCCAATTCTACTCTGATCTTCTCGATGGCCTATTTGCTTCTCTGTACCAATTCATTCTGCTCAAACATAATCTGTATCATAGGCCATATCTCGTTCATGGACTTGGTGATGTCTGTCCAGACACTTTCTTTAACCTTGACCAAAGTCTTTCCTACCACTGTCTTCTTCCGGAGCTGCTGTAAATCCTGTTTGAGCTTTTATGTCACCTGCTTTTCCTTGGAGAGGTTGGTCTAAAAGGAAGATTTGAGTTCTTGAAGGTTCTCAATCTCCTTTTTTAGCCTGCTGATCTCTGTTTCCTGCAGGTTCATCTTTTCCATGGACTTAGCCAGGTCGGTTGTCTTCTCCGGGGATGTCAATGGAGTAGCAGATGGGACTTCTGTCACTGATGTTGTGCTCACTCCTGAAATTGGAATGGCACTCAATGGAATGACTTCCATCGGCTTTAGCTGCTCTTTCTCTTTTACTAGCTTCTCCATCTCAGCTTCCATTTCTTTAAGCTGTGCATTCTGCTCCATGAGCAGCTTGAGCATTTCATCTTTCTCTCCTTCTTTCTCTGCTATCTCCTTCGCCTGCGAATCCTCTGTGGGCGGGAGCTTCAGTTGTTTCCTCAAGGAGGTTATGTCAGCATTCTTCTTCTTTATCATTTCCTCGGCTGCTTTCACGTTTGAAGGATTGTAACCAATCTTGAGGACCAGCTCCTCCAAAGTCTTGATTCTGTTGTCCTTGGCGAAGGACGATATCTTCTCTAGCTTCAATTGTGTTTGAACATTGTTCAGGGACACCTGCAGTTTGGACGCAGTGGTGGAAGCATGTGCCAGCGTGTAAAAGACCATTTCCCCTGACTGCTTGTGCAGATCCATCTGATCGACCGGATGCATGTCCTTCATCTGGAATTCGAAAGTGGCCCTTTTATAGTCAATGATCACCTTGGGATTTGGTACCTGTGCCTAGAGGAATTCCATATGCATTCTGCCCTTCTCGGTGTCGAATGCAGATAGAAACCTATGTTCCGTAGTCGACGTCTGCTTCCAGAACTGGGTGCAAGTACTGCTGGTCAGGGTCTGGTTCCTTTTCTTGATCAGCACATATTTCTCAAAGATACTCAGCTTTGGTCCCACCTTGCCTGGCTAGGTGGTCAATGGAGAATCTGTAGACTTTTTCGGCATTGCTGGGGTTATGACCTTATGGAGGCTCGAACCAAAGGGTGGAATACCAACTTTGGTCATTGTAGTAGACGGGGCTTGTTTTTCCCCGTTCGGGCTAGGAACTGCAATAGTCTTAGGCCTCTTGGTATGCAGCTGGAATTCTTTGGAAGATACCTCAGTGACAGGCAGAGATAAGTCTTGCCTAGGCCTCTTCTCTTTCGGGACCTGTGGCGTGGTCGTTTTTGACACAGTGGTCGGGGGATCCTGTTGTTCTACTTCGATCAATGTGTTAGGCTCCCAGGCTGTCTGATTTGCAAACTTCTCAACTTCAGGCCTGGACTCATGAACATATGGGATGTTTTTGTTCTTCACCCTCATCTCTGAGATGATCCCACATGGATCATAATGCCATTGGAAACTCATGGAGAACTTCATTTCCCTTAGCATCCTGTCTGCTTCTACCCCAGTGCCACGATTACTGCAGATGAAGGAGCCAATCTGCCCCTTGATTCTAAGTTGTTTCTTTTTCTTTAATGACACAAAATGGATATCATCGGAATTTATTATCTACCTTATATATTCCAAAGCAAAAATTCTGACAGGCAAATACTTGGGCAGCTTATACGGTGCCAACTCACACCCGTATACTCTAATCTCGATGTAATCTTGATACAAGTACCAATCCTCGGTCTTTGTGTTGTCCAAGAGATGCAGGATCCTCTGAACTTCATTGTTTATCCGAGGCTCGGGCCTGCCGCCTAGCATACTTACCACAGGGTGGTAGAATTGGTCGATGGAGTCCTTGAAACTGAAATCAGTGGAGTTGTGCTTGAGCAAGGAGGTCCACGCTGTGACTGCCTGAGGTCTACCATCTCCATCCATCTTCTGCATGGAAAAGCCAAATTTATCCACCTGGAAGAAGACGAACAAGTATGCTAGTATCGATGAGTATCTGAACATGCCTTCCGTGCCGAAATTCATGAACTGTTCATGAATATTGTCTTCCAAGAATGTGCTGAAGTCAAACTGCGTGGTGGGCTTTTCATTGGTAGAGAAGATGGATAGAAAACCCAGAATGGGTTCATCTACCCATTGATCAGAATAGTATTCTAACAAAGCACAAAGGGATGAGATGACCTGGTTTCCTTTATTCGCGAACATGGAAGACAGATAAGGAGGATTTGTGGAGGGAAATTTAGTGGATGGGGGAAGGAAAAACTCGAATATTTCATCTCTTTGGGGGAAGGTCATTTTCTGGTATAATTCTGTAAGAATTTGCAGGTTGAAAGGTGACGCAGAGTCGACTCGGGGGATTTGCATTATCTGGTCTATGGATTCGAGCGTGATGAGGAAAAGAATCTCTCTGGACAAGGAGACGATGACTCTTTGCTCGGGAATGTAGTGGGCTTGGCACTTGAGTGCGAACTCCGGAAAATGGTGAATTTGAGGAAAGAGGTAGAGGGGTAAATTGGACTCCCAGAGTCCAATTTCATCACTCTGGTCCAAGAAGACTTCCTTGAGCCATGACTGAAGGTCTGCGAAATTAAAATCGCACCTTGTATCTGCAATTAAGCGATCTTTGTCGACCAGTGGGATCCTTTCAAGGTCGACAAGAGGTGGGAGAAACAGATTCTCCTCTCCTTATGCTTGTTTGGATTTTGGCGCCATTTCCACAACAGTACCTGCAAGACAAACAACGTTAGTGGGGGCGACTGACTGTGGATGAGGGAAACTGACTGTAACGGAGGAGTAAACGGTGTGAAAAAATCTCTGGTGCGATGAGTGGTAAATGGTGAGAAAAGGGAGAATGAGGGTAGTTTTGAGTAAACGGGTGTCCGTTGGGCGCGGGAGACAGGTCAGCTGGATAACAGATAGGTTATCCAGTAATAAATGGCCAATGGATCACTTTGAATGTGAGATGGTGGGTGACGGTGCCTGAGGGATACGGACGGGTGACGTGGCGGCTATCGATTGGAGGTAAAGGTCATAGTGAGGGGGCTGGCCACGAGCGAATGGGGGGGAAGGACTGACAGCAGTTATGGGACGTGACTATTTTGGGAAAGGTGGATGGTGACGTCCAGAGATGATGATGGTAGGTCAGATAGCAGGAGATGATGGGACTCGGGGCCATTAGATTGTTGCCACGTATAAAGAGGGCCCGCCAGAAGAAAGATACCATTCCGGACCCCCCCCTCAGTTAAAGGCAGATCAGTCGGGGGGGTACGAAATACATCTTGGGTCGTTGATCTGCGCGCCTGCCTCTAAGTCGCATATCTATGTGCTCTGTTTATGATACATTCCAGACCCCCCCCC
>JASDQU010102017.1:26935-39088 GCA_032191745.1 Picea mariana
AAAGGTAGAACGGTCGGGGGGGTCCGGAAAGACCTGTCCACCGTAGATCTGGGTGCCACGATCAGGACCATTGATATGTGCAAGGAGCATAAGTGGGGAGCGGAAAACACATGCGTCAGGGGAAAAGCTTAGGATAAATGCATTTTATGGGTTTTTCCAAGGTTTTAAAAGTAGACACCACCATGGGGCTTGATCAAACGATTTTTTAAGCATCTAAAACATGGTGCAACATTTACATCAAGCTGGTTTTATTAAAATGAAGCAATAAAGAAACTAGCCTATATCCTACCCTAGCTTCCTATGACAATTAACCCAGATTAGACTGTTGGGTTAAGAAATTACTCTACCCTTGGGCTATCTGACCAAGATTAGACAGTTTAGCTAGATTTATTCACTAATCTAACCTAGACACTTTGGCTAAGATTAAACTGTTTAGCCAAACTCATTCACTACCCTATCAACATCAATTTAAAAAGAACTTGGCCATGCTTGAAAGGTATGGACCAAGTTACTATTATTGCATGGGGCTTTTTATTGAAATTCTTTTATGCCCTCTTTTCTTTTCTTTTCTTTTTCTTTCTTTTTTCTTTTTCTTTTTCTTTCTTTTTTCTTTTTCTTTTTCTTTTCTTTTTCTTTTTCAAATTATTTGCAGAATGAAAAATCGTTTGTCAACAAAAAACACTAGAGACAGATAATATCCCAGTCATCAGTTGATCCTATAACTTATAGGGTGATAATAGCGGCTCCACCTGGGGATGGTACTTGCCCTGTGAAGTGCCAAGAATCCTGTTTCCTGTCATTCTGAAAATTTATGCCTCATAGCCTTCGTTGAGTGATTCGTTTTATTCTCAAAAATTGGAAGAACAGTGGTCAGCGGCTTAGGGCCTTCTCTTCGAGCTTCAACCAACTGACTAATGTTATTCACTCATAAAATGCAGGCGAAAAATAAAAATAAAAAATGGTATGTACAATGGAGAATGAAAACTTGAGTCTCTACTGAGGCGGTACATAATGTTTCAGGATTCTTCCATTTATAGGTCCTCCTGGCAGATCTGTCCCATCAGCGATATTTAGCAAGAAAGCGTTGTTTCCCCTGAATGCTTGAATCCTATATGGTCCTCTCCACAGACTGTCAAATTTTCCATGCTTTCCTTTGTCTTCATTTCTGGCGTCCCATCTAAGCACCAAATCTCCTAGCTCAAAATCATCTTCCTTGGTTCTTTTGTCAAAGATTTTCTTGATGTTTTCTTGGATTACCTGAGTCTTGTTGAAAACTTCTTCCCTAGACTGCTGCAAATGGATCATCTAGTTGATCCTTCTCTGTGAGTCATTTGGCTCGGCTTGTACATCTTGAAGCAACTTCATGACAGGGACTCCTAAGGAAGT
The DNA here is from genome assembly GCA_032191745.1 of Picea mariana. NCBI lineage: Eukaryota > Viridiplantae > Streptophyta > Pinopsida > Pinales > Pinaceae > Picea > Picea mariana. The sequence goes on from JASDQU010102017.1 coordinate 28,322, forward strand.
GGGGAAAACTGCTTCTGTGCCATAGACTAGCTGGTGTGGTGACATACCGATTGACCTTTTGGTGGTTAGTCTGTCAGCCCACAATGCGAACAACAACTTGTTATGCCACGATTTCTTGTTTTCCTGCAATGTTTTCTTGATGATATTTACCAAGGTTTTGTTTAAAGATTCTGCCAGCCCATTCCCTTGAGGGTAGTAAGCTGTGGAATGCCCCAAACCAATGTGATACTGGTTGCAGAAGTCTATGAGTTTCTTCGACCGAAAAGCAGCTGCATTATCAGTTATAATCTTTCTAGGAAATCCAAAGCGAGACAAGATATTATTTTCAAGGAATTTGATAATAACAGAGTCAATGGCTTGCATGCTTGGTACTGCTTCGATCCATTTGGTAAAATAATCAGTGGCAGTGAGAATCCACCTGTGCTAGCCTGAAGAAGGAGGGTGTATTTCTCCGATGAAGTCCAATCCCCATTGCTGGAAAGGGGCTTCAACTGAGATCGGTTTCAGGGGAAGAGGAAGGAGTTTCCTTTTGCCTTCGAACAAATGACATTGATGACATGTGGTCACTGTACGATGTACATCAGTGAATAGAGAGGGCCAATAGAAACCAGCCCTGAAGATTTTGTTGGCTGTGACCTTCCAGTTCAGATGGCCACCACATTCTCCTGCATGAAATTCTTGTAACACTCTGTCAGCTTCATCTTTCAATAAACAATTTAACAGAATACCTCCAGGATCTTTCCAATTCAGATTGCCTTCCAGAATACAGAATTTTAAGGCGTTCAACTTTAAAAATCTATCTTTAGTCTTAGTCAAACCAGGGGGAGCTTGTAAATTTTGCAAAACGAATATAAGGTCTGCGTACCATGGAGAGTTGAGAAATACCTCTCTCACATTTGGAGTCACCATCTCGTCCTGTTCATCTGCTGTAGCTAAAAAATTAATTTCAAGAGCATGGAAATTAGATTCAACCATTAATTTAGCAAGGCCTTGACCTTTGATTAGTTTCGTAGGCTTAATCTCTATGTCGTATTCTAAGATGACAGTAATCCATTTTCCTCTTCTTCCATCCGGATTGTCCTGGGTCAAAATGTCTTTTACTACCGCATTCGTAACATATGCAATGGTATGAGAATGGAGAATGTAGACCCTAAAATCTTTTATAGCTTTCACCAAGGCAAAAGCTTGTTTCTCCATTATCTTCTAATTTAGAGCAGCGTCTCTTAACGCTTTACTAAAGAAAGCTATGGGTTGTTCATACCCTTCGTTGTTATTTTGTAGTAATACTGCTGCTATAGTATGTTCGGAAGCGAAAGAAAAAAGATAGAAATCCTTAGTAAAATCAGGACTGATCAAGACAGGGGCCTCTGTGAGTGCTCGTTTGACTTGTTCGAAAGACTGTCTGGACTCAGCATCCCATTTTATTTTTACCTCCTTTTTTAGCATGTTTGTAATGTTTCTGAGGAGCTCTGCCAGATTGGGAATGAATCTTCGTAGAAAGTTTATTCTCCCGATAAAAGACTGTAATTCTTTAATGTTTCTCGGGTGTTCTAATTTTTGTATGGCCTCGATTCCGCTGGGGTCTATTTTGATTCTGTCCTTAGAGATGATGTGTCCTAGTAGTTTGCCTTCCTCTAGTCCGAAAAGGATTTTCTTAGGATTTAAAGAAATCCCAAACCTCCTACATCTCTCGAAGACTCGTCTGAGGTGTCATAGGTGTTCGTCATCAGATCGGGAAAATACAGTCACATCATCCAAATAGATGATAATAAACTTACCTGATTCTTCCACAAAGGTGATATCCAACGCTCTCTGGAAAGTGGCTCCAGCGTTCATCAAACCAAAAGGCATTTTCACATACATGAAAGTGCCCCATGGTGTGGTGAAAGCGGTTTTGTCTTGGTCATCCGGGTGAACTAGGACCTGATTATAACCCGAGAACCTGTCCAGCAGAGAGATTTGACTGGATCCAACCACCCTCTGTAGGATGTGGTCCATTTTGGGCAAAAGGTAATTATCCTTCAGGGAGACCTTATTCAGATTTCGAAAATCTATGCAAAGTCTGATTTCCCCATATATCTTACATGTAGGGACCAAATTAGAGACCCATTTGGAAAAACGCAACGGGACTATGATTTTGGCATCATACATTTTTTTGATTTCCTTTTCTATCAGAGGGAGCAACTTGGGATTTATCCTCCTAAGTTTCTGTCTGAACGGTTTTTGGTCTTCTTTTATTGGAATCCTGTGTTGTATGATGCTAGTATCATAAGCTTTCAAATCCTCATAACCCCAGGCAAAGACATCCGAATATTCTTTGAACAGCTCAATGTATTTGAGTTTTTTCTCAAGGGGTAATGATTTAGACAATTTGACTATCCTGGGTTTCTCTTCGGTCCCTATATTACAGTCCTCTACCTCTTGTCCATTGGCTTCAATTTTCCGTTTTTTGGCTATGTCGTTAAAATCAAATAGGTCCTCTAAAGGAACTAGACCCCTAGGCAAAACATTACTTTTCAAATGAAAAACATCGGTCTCCATCTCATCATCGCCTAATTCTTCTGAATCTACGATATTTACACTATCAATTTCAAAATCAGATCTATTTACATTTTCATCCTTGTTCTCTAAATCTATATTTGTACTTTCAAAATCATTTTTACACTACAGAAAGTCTTTGATTTGATCATCATTACCAAACACTTGCCAGTACCTGATATTGTCAGGAACGGTTGGCCTGCATTTCACCTCTACTGTGTATGGGCGAGTCGAGCAGAAAGGAATCTTACATGTGGCTGCTGATGTAGCCAATCCATCCGCCAAAATGTTTTGTCCCCTCGACATTACCTGCAAGTCAACTTCAGTGAAACATCTCAAGGCGTCAAGAACAACATTCCTATAAGCTCTAAGACGTGGGTGTTTCACAACGTACTCACCTTTGATTTGCTTGATTATCAACTTTAAATCACCTCTTACCATAATCTGTTTGGCACCAACTTTTTTCAAAAGCTTCAGACCGAGCATCAAGGCTTCATACTCAGCGATATTGTTAGTGCATTGGAAATTTAATTTGTAAGAGTGGTTTTCCCAGTACCTGGTTCTGTGATTGTGCAGCCAAACTCCTGCTCCGGCTCCTTCTTTGCTTACTGCTCCATCAAAATCCATGCTTTAGAAATCTGTCGGTAATTCTTCAGTTATCACGTTTTTCATTCTTGCTATCTCAATGATTTCTTGGCCTTCGTCCGGACCAGATGTATCTTGTCCTAGCTGAGTGTTTTGCTCTCCCGTGTCACCATCGTTGTACAAGATAAAAGAATCCAAGTCAAAATGCGCGGAGTAAAGAGGATAGTTGTGCAGTTTTTATTGGCTACTGACCATGTATTTCATCAATGTCTCTCTGTATAGCCTTCTTTGTTGCCCGAAAACTGGGATAGTGGCATAAGACATATCTAGCTGCAGGGTGCCTCTCAACTTAGCCCCCCAAGACCGGGATAGCAACATTCCATACTTCGGAGGGATGTCTGCAACTACCACATCCATTACCATGCTCTTTGCAGGAATCAGAACCAAGGTGATACATAGGTCCTTGATCAGACCAATACATCTTACCTTACTGGAGTCGAATGAATGTAGATCTTTATAAGGTCTGGTGACCTCCAGTCCCAGTTTCTCCATCACTGCTTTAGGCATCAGATTGTGGGAAGCACCTTAATCCAGCATAGCGTTATGCAAGATCAGGTCATGTATGTTTAGACTGATGTAAAAAGGAGTGACATCACCATTATCGTCTCGGCCATCTACTTCAGGTCCGAACATAAGTTCAGGTTGATCATCAGTAAGGTTCATAGTATCTGAATGATTTGATGATTCAATGGTCAAGGCCTTTGTGCCTATGTCAGGTTCAATGGTCAGTGCTTTAATCACCTGTGAGCGATAAACATCTTTGTTCATCAACTCAGAAAGTGGGATGGGAATTTTTACTTTGGCCAATTCCCCCTCAAGGCTGAAAGGTGTAGGAGCTCTGCCTTGGCTCATCAATTCTGATTTATCCACCAAACTCTTCTAGCCAGAAGTACTTGGTGGATTAATAGGTGAAACCTCGGGCTGTGACGATCTTTTCAGAATAGTAAGGTTTTTCTTCACAGGAAATTCGATAGTATTTTTCTTAGGAATCTTCTCGGGAGACGGCTCAGAGACCTTCTTGGGTTCGACTACCTTCTTCGTTTCAATCGTCTTTTTTGGGGAACTCCCTTCTGTCTTTTTACTCCGCAGATTATACTGTCGGTGTACTTCCAAAATGGCATTTTCGAATGCCTGTTGTTCTGCATCTTCGGCTTTTTCGCTTACTTTTGTTTGATTGAGAAGAAAAGGTTCTTGCTCTTCTTGGGTAAGGAAAATAGCTTCGTTATCGTGAATGCCCATGAGATTTATGTGAGTATCCTCCAATTCCTCGATCACTTCCTCCCCTTCATCAGCATAATTTTCTTATAGGGGAGGTTTGATCTATTGATCTGGACCCTTCTGCTCTCTTTGATCCCTAGGATCTCTCTGTCTGATTTGAGGAGGGTTTCTCCTAAAGTTAGGGTTCCGAACCTGAGGAGCTGGTGGGTTTTCTCTTGGAGGATTTCTTTCTGACACAGTAAGTCTTTCCATCATTCTTTCCATTGCCCTAGACAAGGAATCCAATTTGGAATCGGAGGTTGACGTAGAAGGTTCTTCTTTAATTGTGACTCTCCTCTCTGACCTCTATCGTGCCCTTTTTGCCAACAAATTGGCCTCCACACTTATTTCACTTTTCTGCATGTCTTCCAGGGTGGTAGAATTTATTTCCCTTAGTTGGTATGACATATCAGCGTCAAAACCATCCAGGAATTTTATCAATGCCAAACCCTGTGGAGGTTTGATTTCAGCTGGGATTGCGTTGTACAGGTTATTGAAACGAGTGCAATAATCTTGCACTATCTCACCTTGATTTCTTCTAATATTTTCGTATTCTGACAATATTTGGAGCGGGTTTTTCTTTACCTCCCATCTGTCTAGAAAACTCCTTTGGAATGCAGTAAGGTCAAGGACTAAGGCGGCACGCAAACCTTTGTACCATTTTTTAACATCACCTGTCAAACTTTGGGCAAACAATCTCATTTGAACGTCAGCCTCATCTACTTCATGCAAATCATAATAATCATTCATTTTATCTACGTGTTGTTGTGCACTCAAAGGTCCTGTTGCATCGAACTATGGAAGTCTCGTTTGATAGTCTTGGGGCATGGCATGAAGACGCACAGCCAACACCAAGGGAGCATATCGAGTTGTTATGATGTGTGGAGGAGGTGGGATAATAGACTGGATGATTGGTGAGGTAGTGACTGAAGACGAGGACGAGGAGGGACTGGTTTGCGGTTTAGTAATGGGAGACAGAACTTCAGGGGTTCGGGGTTGTAAAACGGTTGGGTCGAAAATAATTCTAGTCACAAAACTTTTGGACCGTGTTCTAACCAGGCTCTGTTGGGAAAAGGTGTCAGAGTCAGGGTTTTGAAAGGTAACGAGTTCTCCTGAAAAGGAAAGGGACTAATGAAAGGGAGTATGACTTACTGCGCCTTTAGCTAAGGTATTTTTCCTGAGTAACTTTTTTGGGTTATCCGTCACTATCGCAGGTTTTGGGTCTGGATGGGATCGAGTATAAACTCTCTTGGGAGCCAGATTTCTTTTTGATTTTTTATATATATACTTTTTAGTTTTACGAGTCCGAAAATAATATGTACAAATTTTAATCAACCTCTAAACATTACTTTCTTCTCAAATTTGCAATCTTTCAGGAACAGACTTTCTTTTTAGGTAACGTGAAATTATAAATTTTTAGTTCTTTCCCCAGTATGGTTGCCACTATGTTAGCACTCTGTAAATTTCCTAGAGGTTGACAACAGAAGAAATCTACAAAAGGTAACTTTATCCAATCACTTTTCAAGCTGGGATCTAGCCCTTCCAGCTTCAGAGAGGGATCTCTCTATATGATTTAGCTATGTTTCCAATTTTAAATATTAGGCTAGGTAAAGAAATAGGTCGGTTTTGTTGTCAAAGTGTTTTTCGAATTGGTTGAGACGGCCTACACATCCATTGGACTATGGGGTCTGTATTTTAATAAAATATGAAATCCGAACCAGAAACGCAAAGGAAAACTTTCATAGGGCGAGATAATATAATCATTGGATTCTTTAATAGCATAAATGATAAATAGCAGAAAAGATAAGAAAGATAATTTCAACAAAGAAGCAGTTAAGAATTTCTTTATTGAAAACACTAGAAGATAAAACACTGAAATCTTTCGAGTCAATAACAAGGTATATGAGATAAATACTGCAACATTCGTTACTCCTAAAGATTTGTTTCAAAAAGCAATATGATAACAAAGCGAGAATAACATTCAACTTAGAGGGAAAAACATCACCAGTGAATACATGCAAGAATCCTGTAAAAGTGCCTCCTTTTGATTAATGGAAGATCTCTTCAAAAATATTATAGTCTGATAGCGTCAGGGTGTGAAGATCAACAACCCTCAATACTTCAAAAGATGAAGTATTTAAAACTCAAATTACAAACGATCCTGTCATTAATGACCGGGACGTGCTAAATCTATTTTTAGCCTAACTAACTTAACAAATTTCCTAAATCTAGGAACTGCTTGATGACATGGTGTAACTGCATGCTGATTTCTGGGTGGACCGTTGATGAAGCCTCTGCATGACCTCATCTGACTGGACAAATGACTGGACTGGGACAGCACATCTGCTACTCGATTAGATCATAGAATTCCTCCCATCGGAGATGACTGGGCACATTGACTTTGAGTAGCCTTCAATACACTTCGTCCATTTCTATGTACTTGGCGAAGGTAGGCTTGGTGAGGAAGATGTATCGAATCTCATGTTGGATACTGATGTCCCATTGAAGAGCATCAAGAAATGCCTTACCGGTGATGCTCCCTTGAATGCCTGCAAACTTTGAGTTGTCCTTAACCACATCGGCCAATCTCTTCTTGTAGTCTGGGAGTGTCATCAATTTATCATTCATTACCTTCAGACCAGGGAGACCTTTCTTCTGTAGAGCCTCAATCTTACTAAAGAATCTTTGTACCCCTACGTCCATGGCCTGAACCTTTTCTTCCAGATGAAGCATTAATCCTCTCTTGGTCAAAACTCTTTTGACCTCAAGGATGGTCTCTGTTCTGTCTTCAATTTTCAGCTCTTCCAATTCTTCCCTGGTCTTAGAATTGAGGAACTTGATGATCTCGTTCGCCTGTGTTGGCATGTCTCCCAATTCTACTCTGATCTTCTCGATGGCCTGTTTGCTTCTCTGTACCAATTCATTCTGCTCAAACATAATCTGTATCATAGGCCATATCTCGTTCATGGACTTGGTGATGTATGTCCATACACTTTCTTTAACCTCGGCCAAAGTCTTTCCTGCCACTGTCTGCTTCCAGAGCTGTAGTAACTCCTGTTTGAGTTGTTCTGTCACCTGCTTTTCCTTGGAGAGGCTGGTCTGAAAGGAAGATTTGAGTTCTTGAAGGTTCTCAGTCTCCTTTTTTAGCCTGCTGATCTCTGTTTCCTGCAGGTTCATCTTTTCCATGGACTTAGCCAGGTCGGTTGTCTTCTCCAGGGATGTCAATGGAGTAGCAGATAGAACTTTTGTCACTGATGTTGTACTCACTCCCAAAATTGGAATGGCACTCAATGGAATGACTTCCATCGGCTTCAGCTGCTCTTTCTCTTTTACTAGCTTCTCGATCTCAGCTTTCATTTCTTTAAGCTATGCATTCTGCTCCATGAGCAGCTTGAGCATTTCATCTTTCTCTCCTTCTTTCTCTGCTATCTCCTTCGCCTGCGAATCCTCTGTGGGCGGGAGCTTCAGTTGTTTCCTCAAGGAGGCTATGTCAGCATTCTTCTTCTTTATCATTTCCTCGGCTGCTTTCATGTTTGAAGGATCGTAACCGATCTTGAGGACCATCTCCTCCAAAGTCTTGATTCTATTGTCCTTGGCGAAGGACGATATCTTCTCTAGATTCAATTGTGTTTGAACAATGTTCAAGGACACCTACAGTTTGGACGCAGTGGTGGAATCATGCGCCAACGTGTAAAAGACCATTTCCCCTATCTGCTTGTGCAAATCCATCTGATCGGCCGGATGCACATCCTTCATCTGGAATTCGAAGGTGGCCCTTTTATAGTCAGTGATCACCTTGGGATCTGGTACCTGTGCCTGGAGGAATGCCATATGAATTCTTCCCTTCTCGGTGTCGAATGCAGATAGTAACCTATGTTGCGCAGTCAACGTCTGCTTCCAAAACTGGGCACAAGTACTGCTGGTCAGGGTCTGGTTCCTTTTCTTGATCAGCTCATATTTCTCGAAGATACTCAGCTTTGGTCCCACCTTGTCTGGCTGGGTGGTCAATGGAGAATCTGTATACTTTTTCGATATTGCTGGGGTTATGACCTTATGGAGGCTCAAACCAAAGGGTGGAATACCAACTTTGGTCACTGTAGTAGATGGGGTTTCTTTTTCCCCGGTCGGGCCAGGAACTGCAACAGTCTTAGGCCTCTTGGTATGCAGCTGGAATTCTTCGGAAGATACCTCAGTGATAGGCAAAGATAATTCTTACCTAGGCCTCTTCTCTTTCGGCACCTGTGGCGTGGTCGTTTGTGACACAGTGGCTGGGGGATCCTGCTGTTCTACTTCGATCAATGTGTTAGTCTCCCAGGCTGTCTGATTTGCGAACTTCTCAATTTTAGGCCTGGACTCATGAACATATGGGATGTTTTTGTTCTTCACCCTCATCTCTGAGATGATCGCACATGGATCATAATGCCATGGGAAACTCATGGAGAACTTCATTTCCCTTAGCATCTTGCCTGCTTCTTCCCCAGCGCCATGATTGTTGTAGATGAAGGAGCTAATCTGCCCCTTGATTCTAAGCTGCTGCTTTTTCTTTAATGACACAAAATGGATATCATCGGAATTTATTATCTGCCTTATATATTCCAAAGCAAAAATTTTGACAGGCAGATACTTGGGCAGCTTATACAGTGCCAACTCGCACCTATATACTCTGATCTCGGTGTAATCTTGATACAAGTACCAATCCCCGGTCTTTGTGTTGCCAGAGAGATGTAGGATCCTCTGAACTTCATCGTTTATCCGAGGCTCGGGCCTGCCGCCTAGCATACTTACCACAGGGTGGTAGAATTGGTCGATGAACTCCTTGAAACTGAAATCAGTGGAGTTGTGCTTGAGTAAGGAGGTCCATGCTGTGACTGCCTGAGGTCTACCATCTCCATCCATCTTCTGCATGGAAAAGCCAAATTTATCTGCCTGGAAGAAGACAAACAAGTATGCTAGTATCGATGAGTATCTGAACATGCCTTCCGTGCCGAAATTCATGAACTATTCGTGAATATTGTCTGCCAAGAATGTGCTGAAGTCAAACTGGGTGGTGGGATTTTCATCGGTAGAGAAGATTGATAGAAAACCCAGAATGGGTTCATCTACCCACTGATCAGAATAGTATCCTAACAAAGCACAAAGGGATGAGATGACCTGGTTTCCCTTAGTCGAGAACATGGAAGACGGATAAGGAGGATTTGTGGAGGGAAATTGAGCGGATGGGGGAAGGAAAAGCTTGAATATTTGAGCTCTTTGGGGGAAGGTCATTTTCTGGTATAATTCTGTAAAAAAATTTAGGTTGAAAGGTGACGCAGAGTCGGCTCGGGGAATTTGCATTATCTGGTCTATGGATTCGGGCATGATGAGGAAAAGAATCTCTCCGGACGAGGAGACGACGACTCTTTGCTCGGGAATGTAGTGGGCTTCGCACTTGAGTGTGAACTCCAGAAAATGGTGAATTTGAGGAAAGAGGTAGAGGGGTAAATTGGACTCCCAGAGTCCAATTTCATCACTCTGGTCCAGGAAGACTTCCTTGAGCCATGACTGAAGGTCTGCGAAATTAAAATCGCACCTTGTATCTGCAATTAAGAGATCTTTGTCAACCAGTGGGATCCTGCCAAGGTCGACAGGAGGCGGGAGAAACAGATTCTCCTCTCCGTCTGCTTGTTTGGATTTTGGCGCCATTTCCGCAATAGTACCTGCAAGACAAACAACGTTAGTGGGGGCGACTGACTATGGATGAGGGCAACTGACTGTAACAGAGGAGTAAACAGTGTGAAAAACTCTCTGGTGCGATAAGTGGTAAATGGTGAGAAAAGGGAGAATGAGGGTAGTTTTGAGTAAACGGGTGTCTCTTGGGCGTGGGAGATAGGTCAGCTGGATAACGGATAGGTTATCCAGTAATAAATGGCCAACGGATCACTTTGAATGTGAGATGGCGGGTGACGGTGCCTGAGGGATACAGACAGGTGATGTGGCGGCTATCGATTGGAGGTAAAGGTCATAGTGAGGGGGTTGGCCACGAGCGAATGGGGGGGAAGGACTGACAGCAGTTATGGGACGTGACTATTTCGGGAAAGGTGGATGGTGACGTCCAAAGATGACGATGGTAGGTCAGATAGGAGGAGATGATGGGACTCGGGGCCATTAGATTGTTGCCACGTATAAAGAGGGCCTGCCAAAGGAAAGATACAATTCCGGACCCCCCCCCTCAGTTAAAGGCAGATCAGTTGGGGGGGTCCAAAATACATCTTGGGTCGTTGATCTGCGCACCTGCCTCTAAGCCGCATGTCTATGCGCTCTGTTTATGACACATTCCGGACCCCCCCC
>JASDQU010102017.1:39188-65484 GCA_032191745.1 Picea mariana
GTGTTAAAGGTAGAACGGTCGCAGGGGTCTAGAAAGACCTGTCCACCGTAGATCTGGGCGCCACGATCAGGACCATTGATATGTGCAAGGAGCATAAGTGGGGAGCGGAAAACACATGCGCCAGGGGAAAAACTTAGGATAAATGCATTTTATGGGTTTTTCCAAGGTTTTTCAAGTAGACACCACCATGGGACTTGATCAAACGATTTTTTAAGCATCTGAAACATGGTGCAACATTTACATCAAGCTGGTTTTATTAAAATGAAGCAATAAAGCAACTAGCCTATATCCTACCCTAGCTTCCTATGACAATTAACCCAGATTAGACTGTTGGATTAAGAAATTACTCTACCCTGGGGCTATCTGACCAAGATTAGACAGTTTGGACAGATTTATTCACTAATCTAACCTAGACACTTTGGCTAAGATTAAATTGTTTAGCCAAATTCATTCACTACCCTATCAACATCAATTTAAAAAGAACTTGGCCATGCTTGAAAGGTATAGACCAAGTTACTATTATTGCATGGGGCTTTTTATTGAAATACTTTTATGCCCTCTTTTCTTTTCTTTTCTTTTCTTTTTCTTTCTTTTTTCTTTTTCTTTTTCTTTATTTTTTCTTTTTCTTTTTCTTTTTCTTTTCTTTTTCAAATTATTTGTAGAATGAAAAATCATTTGTCAACAAAAAACACTAGAGACAGATAAAATCCCAGTCATTAGTTGATCCTATAACTTATAGGGTGATAACACCACCACCCCTGTTTATTTGGCTAAGGGCCCATGCAATATAGGAGAAACCCAACATGAACCTGCGGTAGAAATTAGCAAGTCCCAAGAAGCTCCAAAGCTCAGTGAGTGTTGTTGGGGCTGGCCAGTGACAGATGACTTGCATCTTGGCTAGATCCACATGTACGCCATGGTGATCAATGATGTAGCCCAGGTAATGGACCCTGTCCATGCCGAAGGAGCATTTTTCCAGGTTGGCGTATAGCTTGTGTTGTCGCAGGGTGTGCAGAACCTGCTGAATATGCTGCAAGTGTTCAGCCCAAGTCTTGTTGTAAATTAGAATGTCATCCAGATACACCACTACAAAAGTATTGGTGAATGGTTGCAGGATATCGTCCATCATCCTCATGAAAGTGGCTGGAGCATTTATCAAACCAAAGCGCATGAACAACCATTCAAAAAGTCCTTCCTTTGACTTGAAGATGGTCTTCCATACATCTGTCTGTTCTATTGGGACCTGGTCATAGCCAGACTTTAGATCAATTTTACTGAAGTATTTGGCCCCCCTGAGTTGATCAAGGAGGTCATTGATTCGGGGAATCGGGTACCGGTTTCTGACAGTGATTTTATTAAGATCCCGGTAATCAATACAGAGTCGCCAGGTTCCATCTTTCTTCTGTACCAACACGATTGGGCTCCCACAAGGTGATGATCTAGGGTGGATGTGCCCCTTGTAGAGCAGTTCTTGGATCTGTCGCTTGATCTCCTCATTCTCTAATAAAGAGCGGCGATAGACTGGCCCATTGGGCAGCTCTGCACCGAGGGTCAGATCGATGGGGTGCTTGACCTGGCAGTGCAGAGGTACCCCTGTAGGTGAGGAGAAGATATCCGAGTATTCTTCCATGACCTTATCTACTTGCTTCTCCTGTGTGGAGAGATTGGCCGCAGAGACCTTGGATGTGGTTGCGATCTTTTGCTTGTTCTAAGAGCGAATCACGAAGAAGACAAACTTCCCCATCTGCGAGATGACCTTTCTACATTGATTAGCAGAGATCAAGGAAATAGCACTAGGTGGGACTGCCTCGGGTATCCTGTACAATTTCCTATTCAAAGTAATAATAACACTACGAGGCCTAGACTCATATACAGCATGACGTTTCCATAGATAAGGTTGGCCCAAAAGAACATCACAAACTTTGAGAGGAGAAACATCACACAATACCTCATCTTTGAAGGGCTTAATGTCGTATGATAGTCGACACTGTTGGCTGACACAGAGATCGCTTCCTTGGCGGAGCCATCCAATGGTGTAGGGTTGTGGGTGCGGCGTTGTTGACAGAGCTAGCCGCTTGACGACCTCTGCTGAGATGAGGTTCTTCTGGCTACCGCTGTCAACGATGAAGTGTAGTGGGGTGCCTTTTACCCACATCTGTGAATGGAAGAGGTGCTTTCCTTCTTCTGGCTCATCTTGTTCACCAGGCTGGAGCTTGGTGGTAGCAACAGTGGCACTTGGTTCCGCGTCAATGATCTGTCTTTCCCTTTCTAGTTCTATCTCGGAGTCAGAATTTGCATCTGATTCAGAGACTTTCACTTCGGCCACCAGCGACTGCTTTGAGCGGCAATTAGCAATGTTATGCCAAGGGCTCTTATGGAAGTCGCACCACTTCCCGGTATCTTTCTTTGTCTTTTCGGTGTCCTTCTTTGCTTGCGGCTTGTGTTGGTTGTCTTGATACTGCCCATCTTTGCTCTGTCCTTTGTTCGGTGGGTTGGGGCCTCCCTTTCCTGGCTTTTGTTGTGAGGGGTTCCCAGGCCTAAATTGTCGCGCCTTTTGTTTGAGCTTTTGCTCGATTTTGACAGCATATCAGTAGGCCACGCCCAAGGATGAGATGTTAAGAAATTCCATTTTGGTCTTGATGTATCTATGCAGAGCACTGCGATACTTGAGCACCAGATGTCGCTCTAAATCTTTGATACCCAACTTGGTGCGCAAGGTATGGAAGATATTCGTGAAATCTGGCACTGCTTGGTCTCTTTCTTGCCGCAGTGTGGTCCATTTGGTATACAAGTCATCATAACTTCCAACGAGGTAGTATTGTTCCTTAATAGCATCCCTGAAGGATTCCCAGGTGGCCGTGACTGAAAATAATGAGGTTTCCTCTGTTTCCTTTTACTCACAGAAAGTTTCCCACCAATCTTTGACATGGGGAACGGCTTTGAGGAGCACAAAAGTAATTTTTTCTCTATCCGAAAATTTATGAATAGAAAAATACCCTTCTAGTAGATTCAACCACTTGTCTACAGCATCTGTGTCTATCTGACCTTCAAATATAGGAATATCAAAGTTTATTTGTAACTTCAAGGGGGTGATGCCTCTGTTCGAAGAAGATGTGTTGCCTGTTGGTAGTCGCCGAAGGATTTGCACGAAACTATCCATCATCTCGTTCTTCTGTTGCATGAGGGATTCCTCAATCAACAGTTTGAAAGGATCTCCTATCCCATCATCTTTCTTTTCTCCTGCCATGGGAGGTCGCTTGGGCATGCAAGAGCTTCTGTCCTCAAGAGAAACAAGCTCGAGACCCAACTCTTTGTACTCTGACCTCGTTGGGGACATGCATTAAGACGACAAGGAGCAGACCACTCTGATACCATTGATCCGGATTTTATGAGCAGAACGAAATGAATATAGATTATTAACAGGTTCTTAACACAAAATAACAGAGATACAGTAAAACTAGTTTTCTATTCAATAATGAAATAAAATGAAACTATAAAATACAGCAGAAACAAGCTTGCTGGAATGGTGGCGGCTTATCTCTGAGAAGAGATGTGACGACAGCGTGCATTCGCAAGAAGAAGGTTACAATGAGGCTCTAAAGGCCTTTTTACAATAAGCAAGAATGCCAAAAACCCTAGACATCCAAAAACCTAACCCTAGGATATGAAGCACCAAAAGTCATGTGGGCCCCGTTTGGGTAAGCTAGTACATCAACTTCCCGGGGTCGTAACTTTTGCATACAATCTCCGTTTTAGGCGTGTGATATCCCGTTAGAAAGGTATCGTCGAGGAGATTCATTTTAGGGGCTCAATCATGCCTTTGGTTATCATTGAGGAGCTCGATACCAAAAAACCTTCATTTGGTCCCTCAAAATGGCCCCAGAAGTAAAAACTGCTAAAAATAGTAAATTGCCAAAAATGTCAGAAAGTTGTTTTGAGCCAGTTGGAAAAGGTGGGTGGCCACCAATATCCATCTGGATCAATCCTCCTTCCTTAGGAAGCAATGGTCTCCATTGCGTTGAGGTCCCCCATTAGATGCAGAAATTTCTGCTGAATTTGGCCCCGGGTGAGCCACTTGCCTTGCTGCAGGAGCTGCCCTCCTTTGACGACTCGATAAAGATGGATCCTTTGTTGTCAAGTGCCCTTGATCTGTCTGTCTACAATATGATCATTGGATGCCTATTGTATGCAGTCGAGGTTGAGCTCTGTTGGTGTCAGCTGTTATGCTACTTCTGAAGTGTCCAATAATGGTGGGAAATAAGGGCAAAGGAGGTCCACGTTGAACACTGGGTGCAGGCCAAGGAAAGTAGGAATGTTGAGCTCAAAAGCATTATCCCCCACGGCCTTGGTGACAGTGTACGGTCCATAATGGAGTGGGCGAAGCTTCCGATGGGGTATTGTAAGGCGTTCTTTCTGCAAGTGCAACCAAACTTTATCGCCCACCTGAAACTTATGCGGCACCCGATGTTGATCATGGCGCTGTTTGTACTTGTCATTGGACTTTTGTAGGATATCCTGAACCTGTTGGTGGATGTGTTGAATACACTCAATGAACCGGGTGGCTTTGTCAGCTTCAGTTGGAGCAAGAGATGAGTCAGTCGAAGTAACCGCAAGGGGAAGTGCAACATCTATGGGACCCAATGGTTGGAATCCCAACCCCACTTGAAAGGGGCTATGGCCGGTTGAGATATACAAGGCTCGGTTGTAGCTATGATGGACATAGGGAAGGCTCTCATCCCATGTACGAGGGTTCTTTGAATTATACATGCGAAGGATATGCACAATCATTCGATTTACAACCTCGGTTTGGCCATCTGTCTGGGGGTGGAAGGCTGTGGATTTGGTGAGCTTGGTGTCCAGCAGTGACCAGAGGCTCGACCAGAATGTGCTGAGAAATCGACTAACCTGATATGATACAATGGTTTGTGGGATTCCAAAATGTACCCAAACTCGTTCAAAGAAGAGCTTGGCAGTGGCCTCTGCTGTGATGCTCTTCTTGCAGGCAACCAGAATCGCCATCTTAGAAAAACGATCAACAACCACAAAAACACAGTCATTTCCCCGATTGGTGGATGGGAGGCCCAACATGTAGTCCATTGAGATGGATTCCCATGGCCTGTCAGGAGTAGGAAGAGGGGTGTACAGACCCTGTTTCTTAGTGATCGGTTTGACAATAGCACAGGCAATGCAAGACCTGATATACTTGTCGACCTCCTGTCGAAGTTTCGGCCAGTAGAAATGTTTTTGTAGCATCGCCACTATCTTTTCGACGCCGAAGTCTCCTGCCACCCGACTATAGTGGGATTCCCAGATCAGCTTCGCTCGCTCACTTGATGGAACACAGATATGACCCAGATGATATAACAACCCATCCTGAAGATGAAAATTATCGACAACTGCATTTGCACACAACAATTGGTAGGTGGTGGCGAAGTCAGGGTCTATCTCATAGAGTTGGGGCCATCCAAATGTCTCATGGCCGCAAGAGTCTAGCACTGTGGTGAGTGCTACGACTGGCGGTCTGCTGAGGAAATCGGTGACGCGATTGGTGCTTCCTGTTTTATACTTGATGTTGAGGTGGAATTGCTGCAAGTATGTGGACCACTTTTGATGGTGGTCATTCCGTAGTTTTCCCTGTGTTTGCATGAACTGCAGTGGCTTATGATCAATGTGGATGATTGTCTCCTTCCCAAGAATGTAATGTCTCCACTGGCGGCATGCTTGCACAATGGAGTACATTTCTTTGTCGTAAGTAGGGTACTTACGGATAGTATCGGACAGTGTCTCACTATGATAGGCCACGGGGTGGCCATGTTGAGTGAGAACGGCACCCACAGCATAGTCTAAAGCATCTGTCTCAATGTCAAAGGAATGCTGCAAGTCTGGTAGTGAAAGTACTAGGGCTGAGCACAAGCGCTGCTTCAAATCCTCAAACGCCTGTTGTTGGGACTGGCCCCACGCAAATTTTACCTTATCACCACCTCTGTTTATTTGGCTGAGGGCCCATGCAATATGGGAGAAACCCAACACGAACCTACGGTAGAAATTAGTAAGTCCCAACAAGCTCCGAAGCTCAGTGAGTGTTGTTGGGGCTGGCCAGTCACAGATGACTTAGATCTTGGCTGGATCCACATGTACGCAATGTTGATCAATGATGTAGCCTAGGTATTGGACCCTGTCCATGCCGAAGGAGCATTTTTCCAGGTTGGCGTATAGCTTGTGCTGTCCCAGGGTGTGCAGAACCCGTTGAATATGCTGCAAGTGTTCGGCCCAAGTCTTGTTGTAAATTAGAATGTCATCCAGATACACCACTACAAAAGTATTGGTGAATGGTCGTAGGATATCGTCCATCATCCTCATGAAAGTGGTTGGAGCATTTGTCAAACCAAAGGGCATGACCAACCATTCAAAAAGTCATTCCTTTGACTTGAAGGCGGTCTTCCATACATCTGTCTGTTCTATCGGGACCTGGTGGTAGCTAGACTTTAGATCAATCTTATTGAAGTATTTGGCCCCCGTGAGTTGATCAAGGAGGTCATCGATTCGAGGAATCGAGTACCGGTTTCTAACAGTGATTTTATTCAGAGCCCGGTAATCAATACAGAGTCGCCAGGTTCCATCTTTCTTCTGTACCAACACAATTGGGCTCCCACAAGGTGATGAGCTGGGGCAAATGTGCCCCTTGTGGAGCAGTTCTTGGATCTGTCACTTGATCTCCTCATTCTCTAACAAAGAGCGATGATAGACTGGCCCATTGGGCAGTGGTGCATCGAGGGTCAGATCGATGGGGTGCTTGACCTGCCAGTGCAGAGGTACCCCTATAGATGAGGAGAAGATATCGGAGTATTCTTCCATGACCTTATCTACTTGCTTCTGCTATGTGGAGAGATCGCCCGCAAAGACCTTGGATGTGGCTGCGATCTTTCTCTTCTTCTGAGAGCGAATCACGAAGAAGACAAACTTCCTCGTCTGCGAGATGACCTTCCTGCATTGCTTAGCAGAGATCAAGGAAATAGCACTAGGTGGGACTGCCTCGGGTATCCTGTACAATTTTCTGTTCAAAGTAATAATAACACTACGAGTCCTAGACTCATATACAGCATGACATTTCCATAAATAAGGTTGGTCCAAAAGAACATCACAAACTTCAAGAGGAGCAACATCACACAATACCTCATCTTTGAAGGGCTTGATGCCATACGACAATCGGCACTGTTGGCTGACACAGAGATCGCTTTCTTGGTGGAGCCATCCAATAGTGTAGGGTTGTGGGTGCGGCGTTGTTGACAGGGCTAGCCGCTTGACGACCTCTGTTGAGATGAGGTTCTTTTGGCTACTGCTATCAATGATAAAGTGTAGTGGGGTGCCTTTTACCCACATCTGTGAATGGAAGAGGCGCTCTCCTTCTTCTGGCTCGTCTGGTTCACCAGGCTGGAGCTTAGTGGTAGCAACGGTGGCACTGGGTTCCGCGTCAATGATCTGTCTTCCCCTTTCTGGTTCTATTTCGGAGTCAGAATCTGCATCTAATTTAGAGGCTTTCAGTTCGGCCACCAGCGACTGCTTTGAGCAGCAGTTAGCAATGTTATGCCAAGGGCTCTTATGGAAGTCGCACCACTTCCCGGTATCTTTCTTTGTCTTTTCGGTGTCATTCTTTGCTTGCAGCTTGTACTGGTTGTCTTGATAGTGCCCATCTTTTCTCTGTCCTTTGTTTGGTGGGTTGGGGCCTCCCTTTCCTGGGTTTTTTTGTGAGGGGTTCTCAGGCCCAAATTGTCGCGTCTTTTGTTTGAGCTTCTGCTCGATTTTGACGGCATATCGATAGGTCGCGCCCAAGGATGAGATGTCCAAAAATTCCATTTCGGTCTAGATGTATCTATGGAGAGCACCGCGATATTTGAGCACTAGATGTAGCTCTGAATCTTTGATACCCAACTTGGTGCGCAAGGTATGGAAGATATTTGTGAAATCTGGCACTGCTTGGTCTCTTTCTTGCCAAAGTGTGGTCCATTTGGTATATAGGTCGTCATAACTTCCGACCGGGTAGTATTGTTCCTTAATAGCATCCCTTAAGGATTCCCAGGTGGTCGTGACTGAAAATAATGAGGTTTCCTCTGTTTCCTTTTGCTCACAGAAAGTTTCCCACCAATCTTTGACATGGGGAACGACTTTGAGGAGTGCAAAAATAATCTTTTCTCTATCCGAAAATTTATGAACAGAAAAATATCATTCTAGTAGATTCAACCACTTGTCTACAGCATATGCATCTATCTGACCTTCAAATATAGGAATATTAAAGTTTATTTGTACCTTGAAGGGGGCGGCACCTCCATTCGAAGAAGATGTGTTGCCTGTTGGTAGTCGCCGAAGGATTTGCGCGAAACTATCCATCATCTCGTTCCTCTATTGCGTGAGGGATTCCTCAATCAACAGTTTGAAAGGATCTCCTGTCCCGTCATCTTTCTTTTCTCCTGCCATGGGAGGTCGCTTGGGCATGCAAGAGCTTCTGTCCTCAAGAGAAACAAGCTCGAGACCCAACTCTTTGTACTCCGACCTCGTTGGGGATATACATTAAGACGACAAGGAGAAGACTGCTCTGATACCACTGATCCGTATTTTATGAGCAAAACGAAATGAATACAAATTATTAACAGGTGCTTAACACAAAATAACAGAGATACAGTAAAACTGGTTTTCTATTCAATAATGAAATAAGCTGAAACTATAAAATGCAGCGAAAACAAGCTTGCTGGAATGGTGGCGGCTTATCTCTGAGAAGAGATGTGACGGCAGCGTGCATTCGGAAGAAGCAGGTTACAATGAGGCTCTGAAGGCCTTTTTACAATAAGCAAGAATGCCAAAAACCCTAGACATCCAAAAACCTAACTATAGGAGATGAAGCGCCAAAAGTCATGTGGGCCTCGTTTGGGTAAGCCAGTACATCAACTTCCCAGGGTCGTAACTTTTGCATACGATCTCCGTTTTAGGCGTGTGATAGCTCGTTGGAAAGGTATCATTGAGGAGATTCATTTTGAGGGCTCAATTATGCCTTTGGATATCATTAAGAAGCTCGATACTGAAAAACCTTCATTTGGACCCTCAAAATGGCCATGGAAGTAAAAACTGCTAAAAATAGTAAATTGCCAAAAATGTCAGAAAGTTTTTTTGAGCCAGTTGGAAAAGGTGGGTGGCCACCGATATCCATCTGAATCAATCCTCCCTCCTTAGGAAGCAATGGTCTCCATTGCGTTGAGGTCCCCCATTAGATCAGGAAATTTCTACTTAATTTGGCCCCGGGTGAGCCACTTGCCTTGTTGCAGGAACTGCCCTGCTTTGACGACTCGATAAAGATGGATCCTTTGTTGTCGAGTGCCCTTGATCTATCTGTCCACAATCTGATCATTGGATGCCTATTGTATGCAGTCGGGGTTGAGCTCTGTTGCTGTCAGTTGTTCTGCTACTTCTGAGGTGTCCAATAATGGTGGGAAATAAGGGCGAAGGAGATCCACGTTGAACACTGGGTGCAGGCCAAGGAAAGGAGGAATGTTGAGCTCAAAAGCATTATCCCCCACTGCCTTGGTGATAGTGTACGGTCCATAACGGAGTGGGCGAAGCTTTTGATGGGGTCCTGTAAGGCATTCTTTCTGCAAGTGCAACCAAACTTTGTCGCCCACCTGAAACTTATGTGGCACCCGATGTTGATCATGGCGTTGTTTGTACTTATCATTGGACTTTTGTAGGATATCCTAAACCTATTGGCGGATGTGCTGGATCCACTCAATGAACCAGGTGGCTTTGTCAGCTTCAGTTGGAGCAGGAGATGAGTCAGTCGAAGTGACCGCAAGGGGAAGTGCAACATCTATGGGACCCAATGGTTGGAATCCTAACCCCACTTGAAAGGGGTTGTGGCCGGTTGAGCTATGCAAGGCTCGGTTGTAGCTATGTTGGACATAGAGAAGGCTCTCATCCCATGTGCGAGGGCTCTTTGAATTATACATGCGAAGGATATGCACAATCATTCGATTTACAACCTCGGTTTGGCCATCTGTCTGGGGGTGGAAGGCCGTGGATTTGGTGAGCTTGGTGTCCAGCAGTGACCAGAGGCTCAACCAGAATGTGCTGAGAAATTGACTATCCCGATCTGATACAATGGTTTATGGGATTCCAAAATGTACCCAAACACATTCAAAGAAGAGCTTGGCAGTGGCCTCTGTTGTGATGCTCTTCTTGCAGGCAACCAGAATCGTCATCTTAGAAAAACGATCAACAACCACAAAAACACAGTCATTTCCCCACTTGGTGGATGGGAGGCCTGACATGTAGTCCATTGAGATGGATTCCCATGGCCTGTCAGGAGTAGGAAGAGGGGTGTACATGCCCTGTTTCTTAGTGGTCGGTTTGGCAATAGCGCAGGCAGTGCAGGACCTGATATTCTTGTCGACCTCTTGTCGAAGTTTCGGCCAATAGAAATGTTTCTGTAGCATCGCCACTGTCGTTTCGACGCCGAAGTGTCCAACCACCTGACTGTAGTGGGCTTCCCAGATCAGCTTCGCTCGCTCACTTGATGGAACACAAATATGACCCATATGACATAACAACCCATCCTGAAGATGGAAATTATCGACAACTGCATTTGCACCTAACATTTGGTAGGTGGTGGTGAAGTCAGGGTCTGTCTCATAGAGTTGAGGCCATCTAGATGTCTCATGGCCGCAAGACTCTAGCACCGTGGTGAGTGCTACGACTGGTGATCTGCTGAGGCAATCAGTGATGCGATTGGTGCTTCCTATTTTATACTTGATGTTGAGGTGGAATTGCTGCAAGTATGTAGACCACTTTTGATAGTGGTCATTCTGTAGTTTTCCCTGTGTCTGCATGAACTACAGTGGCTTATGATCAGTGTGGATGATTGTCTCCTTCCCAAGAATGTAATGTCTCCACTGGCGGCATGCTTGCACAATGGAATACATTTTTTTGTCGTAAGTAGGTTACTTACGGACAGTATCGGACAGTGTCTCACTATGATAGGCCACGGGGTGGTCGTGCTGAGTGAGAACGACACCCATAGCATAGTCTGAATCATCTATCTCGATCTCAAAGGGATGTTGCAGGTCCAGTAGTGAAATTACTGGGGCTGAGCACAAGCATTGCTTCAAATCCTCGAACGCTTGTTGTTGGGACCGGCCCCACGCAAATTTTGCCTTACCACCACCCTTGTTTATTTGGCTGAGGGCCCATGCAATATGGGAGAAACCCAACACGAACCTGCGGTAGAACTTAGCATGTCCCAAGAAGCTCTGAAGCTCAGTGAGTGTTGTTGGGGCTGGCCAGTCACGGATGACTTGGATCTTGGCTGGGTCCACATGTATGCCATGCTGATCAATGATGTAGCCCAGGTAATGGACCCTGTCCATGCCGAAGGAACATTTTTCCAGGTTGGCATATAGCTTGTGTTGTCGCATGGTGTGCAAAACCTGCTGAATATGCTGCAAGTGTTCGGCCCAAGTCTTGTTGTAAATTAGAATGTCATCCAGATACACCACTACAAAATTATTGGTGAATGGTCATAGGATATCGTCCATCATCCTCATGAAAGTGGTTGGAGCATTTGTCAAACCAAAGGGCATGACCAACCATTCAAAAAGTCCTTCCTTTGACTTGAAGGCGGTCTTCCATACATCTATCTGTTCTATTGGGACCTGGTGGTAGCCAGACTTTAGATCAATCTTACTGAAGTATTTGGCCCCTGTGAGTTGATCAAGGAGGTCATCGATTCGGGGAATCGGGTACTGGTTTCTGACAGTGATTTTATTCAGAGCTCGGTCATCAATACATAGTCGCCAGGTTCCATCTTTATTCTGTACCAACACGATTAGGCTCTCGCAAGGTGATGAGCTGGGGCGGATGTGCCCCTTGTGGAGCAGTTCTTGGATTTGTCGCTTGATCTCCTCATTCTCTAACAAAGTGCGACGATAGACTGGCCCATTGGGCAGCGGTGCACCGGGGGTCAGATCGATGGGGTGCTTGACCTAGGAGTGCAGAGGTACCCCTGTAGGTGAGGAGAAGATATCTGAGTATTCTTCCACGACCTTATCTACTTGCTTCTACTGTGTGGAGAGATCGGCCGCAGAGACCTTGGATGTGGCTGCGATCTTTCGCTTGTTCTGAGAGCGAATCATGAAGAAAACAAACTTCCCCATCTACGAGATGACCTTCCTGCATTGCTTAACAGAGATCAAGGAAATAGCACTAGGTGGGACTGCCTTGGGTATCCTATACAATTTCCTGTTCAAAGTAATAATAACACTACGAGGCCTAGACTCATATACAGCATGACGTTTCCATAAATAAGGCTGGCCCAAAAGAACATCACAAACTTCGAGAGAAGCAACATCACATAATACCTCATCTTTGAAGGGCTTGATGTTGTACGACAGTCGGCACTGTTGGCTGACACGGAGATCGCTTCCTTGGCAGAGCCATCCAATGGTGTAGGGTTGTGGGTGTGGCGTTGTTGATAGGGCTAACCGCTTGATGACCTCTGCTGAGATGAGGTTCTTCTCACTACCGCTATCAACGATGAAGTGCAGTGGGGTGCCTTTTAGCCACATCTGTGAATGGAAGAGGCGCTCTCCTTCTTCTGGATCATCTGGTTCACCTGGCTGGAGCTTGGTGGTAGCAACGGTGGCACTGGGTTCCGCATCAATGATTCGTCTTCCCCTTTCTGGTTCTGTCTTGGAGTCAAAATCTGCATCTGATTCAGAGGCTTTCACTTCGGCCACCAGCGACTGCTTTGAGCGGTAGTTAGCAATGTTATGCCAAGGGCTCTTATGGAAGTCGCACCACTTCCCGATATCTTTCTTTATCTTTCCAGTGTCCTTCTTTGCTTGCAGCTTGTACTGGTTGTCTTGATACTGCCCATATTTGCTCTGTCCTTTGTTCGGTGGGTTGAGGCCTCCCTTTCCTGGCTTTTGTTGTGAGGGGTTCCTAGGCCCAAATTGCTGCGTCTTTTGTTTGAGCTTTTGCTCGATTTTGACGGCATATCGGTAGGTTGCGCCCAAGGATGAGATGTCCAGAAATTCCATTTCAGTCTAGATGTATCTATTCAGAGCACCACGATACTTGAGCACCAGATGTCGCTCTGAATCTTTGATACCCAACTTGGTGCACAAGGTATGGAAGATATTTGTGAAATCTGGCACTGCTTGGTCTCTTTCTTGCCGCAGTGTGGTTCATTTGGTATACAGGTCGTCATAACTTCCAACAGGGTAGTATTGTTCCTTAATAGCATCCCTGAAGGATTCCCAAATGGTCATGACTGAAAATAATGAGGTTTCCTCTATTTCCTTTTGCTCACAGAAAGTTTCCCACCAATCTTTGACATGGGGAATGGCTTTGAGGAGCGCAAAAGTAATATTTTCTCTATCCGAAAATTTATGAACAGAAAAATACCCTTCTAGTAGATTCAACCACTTGTCTACAGCATTTGCGTCTATCTGACCTTCAAATATAGGAATATCAAAGTTTATTTGTACCTTGAAGGGGGCGGCGCCTCCGTTCGAAGAAGATGCGTTGCTTGTTGGTAGTCACCAAAGGATTTGCGCAAAACTATCCATCATCTCATTCCTCTGTTGCGTGAGGGCTTCCTCAATCAACAATTTGAAAGGATCTCTTGTCCCGTCATCTTTCTTTTCTCCTGCCATGGGAGGTCGCTTGGGCATGCATGAACTTCTGTCCTCAAGAGAAACAAGCTCAAGACCCAACTCTTTGTACTCCGACCTCGTTGGGGATATGCATTAAGACGACAAGGAGAAGACTGCTCTGATACCACTGATCCGTATTTTATGAGCAAAACGAAATGAATACAGATTATTAACAGGTGCTTAACACAAAATAACAGAGATACAGTAAAACTGGTTTTCTATTCAATAACGAAATAAGCTGAAACTATAAAATGCAGCAAAAACAAGCTTGCTGGAATGGTGGCGGCTTATCTCTGAGAAGAGATGTGACGGCAGCGCGCATTCGCAAGAAGAAGGTTACAATGAGGCTCTGAAGGCCTTTTTATAATAAGCAAGAATGCCAAAAACCCTAGACATCCAAAAACCTAACCCTAGGAGATGAAGCGCCAAAAGTCATGTGGGCCCCGTTTGGGTAAGCCAGTACATCAACTTCCCGGGGTCGTAACTTTTGCATACGATCTTCATTTCAGGCGTGTGATAGCCCGTTGGAAAGGTATCATCGAGGAGATTCATTTTGGGGGCTCAATTATGCGTTCAACTATGATTGAGGAGCTCGATACCGAAAAACCTTCATTTGGGCCCTCAAAATGGCCTCAGAAGTAAAAACTGCTAAAAATAGTATATTGCCAAAAATGTCAGAAAGTTGTTTTGAGCCAGTTAGAAAAGGTGGGTGGCCACCAATATCCATCTGGATCACTATTCCCTGACCTCGTTTGGGACATGCTCTGAGAAACGACAAGGAGAAGACTACTCTGATACCACTGATCTAGATTACGGTGAGAACAAAATGAGATACAAAGGAAAATATAGCAGAAACACAAAAATAGAATGAAACCCAACTTTTTTTAATGAATAGAATAACATAACACTATAGAACACAAACTAGCTAGAATGGGGTAGCTTATCTTTGAAGAGAAATATATGTTAGCTACGCTTCATACGCAACAAGCTTTACATCACACTCCATTTCATGCTTAAAGGACCTCCTTCACCTCGATTATATATGAGAGAGTGAGAGGAGAATAATTCCCATGATGCATGTGGGATAAATTGGTCTAAGTTTACAAAATGTTATAGGCATGTAAAACACTAGGACTTCCTGGGAGGCCACCCATCCTAGTACTACTCTAGCCTGAGCATGCTTAGTTGTAGATTTCTAACGGGATCTGATGCATTAATGATATAGGAATCACATTACAAATGGAGATGGAGTTACATTACATTTCCCATCAAAGGGGTGAATATCATGGTTTATCAAAACCACAGGCTCAGAAACGTAGATTCAGCAGAGAAGGTGGATGGCCACCAAGATCCATCTAGATCACGCTCCTCAATCTTGAAGCATATTAAACCATATTGATAAATCGTTGTTGAGGATTCCATATACTATGGTATAAGGGACTACTATGCTAAGCGAAACCTAGTTTGATAGGAGCATTACTTCTCAAACTTCATTAACTCGGGCAATTTATTAATTTATTTAAGAGAGAAAACTAGCTAAAGCAGTTAACAATCATAATAGTAATGTCTGTTAATAGGTTATGTTATCACATGAACTTGTCAGAGCCCTGTGGGTTTGTGGTTTCTACCTAAGACTGTAATTTTTCCCTATCTCTCTCCTTTTCGCAGACCAAGTCTAAAGTTTTTTCCCCTTTGGCTTGTAAAATCGTTTTTCGTTTTCCCCCCTCCGTGTTTAAAGTGCCTCAGTCTCCCTATTTTCCCAGCCCACAGCCAGTTGTCCAAATCCTCCATCGCGCTGGCCATAGCTACGGACACAAAGCGTAGCTTTCCTAACAGTTCATTTTGGGCTTGAAGCATAAGCGGAAGGCAAGTTGATCTTTCAACGACGGAGATCTAATCAGCCAGTTCAGATCAACAGCTCATGGGCATTCGGGAGTCCAAAATCATGCAAAGTATAACGCCAGAGCACAAAGCTCCGAAATAAGCATGAGTCGTTGATCTTAAAGAGGACAGGTGGCAGTCGATCCAAGCCTTTGGGGATAAAACCTCCGAAGGCCCGAAGCCCAAAGTCCCAAAGTGGTCGAAGTGACGAAGTGCCGAAGTGGCCAAAGTTCCGAAGTGCCAAAGCCCAAAGGCCCGAAGCGCCGAAGTCCCAAAGGCCCGAACCCTCGAAGACCCGAAGTAAATCTCGACCGTCCAAATCCAGAATGCCACACGTCATTAGATCTGTCATTCCGAGAGTTTTAAAATGAGAAAAGCACCGAAGTCTCGAAGGCCCAAAGCCCGGAGACCTAAAATGAATCTCGATCGTCCGAATCCAGACTGCCACATGGCACCAGATCTAGAGCTCCAAGTAAAAGCGTTGAAGGCAAGCGAGATTTGAAGTTTGATTTTCCCGAAGCCCGGAGCCACGAAGGGATCTCAGTCGTCAATCTCAGGAGGGCCACATGTCATCATATCCATGGCTTCGGGTAACCGCTTACCGCTGTCCCTTACCACCATCCGCTCCCGCCGACACCTGTCCTCCACTCATCGCCATCCTGGCCTATCGCATTTCCCCTTCCATGTGTCGCCTCTCAGCTCCCGCCACCTGTTCCTTCCCACTCTGTGTCACCTCCACTGTCACTATTGTCCCCACTCCCTCTGCCACCTTGGCCTTTCCTCCTCTACTCACCTTCCTCCTAGCCTTGTTGTCTCATTCACGGTCCCCGTTCACCCCCATGTCATTCCACCTGGCCACTAATCATCTAGTGCCTCGTCGGTCGCGTCATCGCCTCATCCTCGTTAGCTCCATCTGTGTCCACCTGTCATTTCCCTCTTCAAAGGTCCAACTATGCCTCAAACGACAAAAGAAAGGCCGACATGTATTCTAGGTGCCAAGTTGACTTGCGCCTGTCCTAATCTCGATGAAGCAGTTATGAAAGCTAGGGAGGTGGTTGAAGCATCATCTCCCCCATGAATGGAAAGTCAGAAGAGTCTGATTGCGAAGTCAGTCTGTCAGCCTTGGTGGATCAGAGATCGCGTCTGACAAAGAATGAGTGCGCAGAGAGACTGCATGCACCGTCTGACTAAGAAAACACAACACCATGGAAACTCGAGCACGTTTCTGCTATTGTTTACAAAATTTTGAGTATAAATAGATAGTTTTAATATTTTGTTAGGGTCGTCTTTTGGTTGAGTAGAGCTCCCAATTTTGTAATGCTTGTGATGCCAGAGCTGTTCTCTGGTTATGTAATCGACTTAAGACTTTCATGTTAATAGAAGTCAACTTCCTTTCTCCTTTCATTGTGTCTGTAAATCTGTTTAAAACACTCGGGCATGGAGGATCCAGTCGAGGATCGTTGTGCTTATGTAATGGAGGTTTGATTATGGCTGCATTGTGATTGGTTTTACTCATTTCCCTATGTTCCCTTCTCTCTCTTACATTGAATGGCTAGGGCATGGAAGATCCTGTCGAGATGTTGCAGTTGCAGGACGATGGAGGTTTGATCATGCTGCTGATGTAACTGTGTCCCTTGTAGACATATTTCAGTATCTGAACTTGAGCTCAGGAATTCTCTTGAGCTTGATTTTTCTTCTCAGAGTTGTTGGAAGGCCGGATGCCCATAGCAGTCTACTTCACCTTTCTCCTAAATCTTCCCTCTGCTCTCACTTTAAATCAATTTACTGACTGAAGTTAATGTGGCCCTCACTTCCTTGTACATTTCCTGTCCAGTTATGTGTTGAACATCATTCATGTTTGAGTTTTGGCCATTGACCTCCACCTATTCAAACCAACAACCACCTAAACTTTGATGGGTATCGGGCTTGCCTTTCCTGCAATCTGAAGGGCAACTTCGGGTGCTAACATTTTTGGCACTGTTTCCAGGGAACGAATTGAAGACGTTTCCCTGGGTAGAACAAAAAAGAGCTTCTGATTCAGAAGGTGCATCAGACATCAGAACCATTGAAGATTGCGCTTGCACCTGGCGACTCCACTGTCTCAACTCCACTGTTTCAGTGCGGCTGCCTCCGGCTACATCTACAACCCCCTGGGAGAACACAACGATCATATTTGGCCTTTGATGGTGAACAAAGACTAGACACACTCTTACTGCACATCTTTCACCTGGCAACTCCATGTTTGAAGGATCGATTGACGACTCCGCTGGTTCAAAATGGACAAAATCTTGGCTCAGAGGTTTGCTCCTTTTAATTTTTCTATTGTTCCTGGTTTTCCTAATGTTGTCCCTACTATGGATGAATGGGGTGATTATTTGCCCATATTTAGAGAGCGCAAAGAGGACAACCCTGCTCAACATCTCCATGAGTTTCATGATCTCATGCATTAGTGGGAGATACATCATGAGGATGTATTATTAAAAATGTTCATATTCTCACTAGCAGGGGATGCCCATGAATGGTATCACTCTTTACCCCCTGCTAGCATTT
Organism: Picea mariana; assembly: GCA_032191745.1. Taxonomy (NCBI): domain Eukaryota; kingdom Viridiplantae; phylum Streptophyta; class Pinopsida; order Pinales; family Pinaceae; genus Picea; species Picea mariana. The sequence continues at coordinate 57,317 of JASDQU010102017.1, forward strand.
CCTCCCTCAGAAAATTTCATGCAACATTCAATAGGAACTGTCAAAGGTTTTATTCCTCTGAGTTTATCTGTCATAATTGTTGCAAGGAATATGAGGACAGTGATCAAGATATGGCTATTTCTATTGAAGATTGTGAAGATGATGGAGATGCTTTGGGAGAGCTGATAGGAATGGAAAAATCACTCTCTGTCGAGATAGAAAGGATGAAATTTAAAGAAAGTGCAGAGGATTTTCCTGTCCTGGAAGCAAATGTTCTTGACAACCCTACTAATGATGACAGTATTGAAGATTACAAGGTTGTAGAGGTGTCATTTTTTTCCCCTGATGAGTCTGATGTCCCAGTTTTTAAAGAAGAAACCATTGTGGAAGAGGATTCTTCTCTTTTCCTTAAAGAGATTTCCCATGATGTGTTTGCATCTGAGATTGAAATGAAGAATCAAGAGATTGCTCCTGTTTTGCAAGATGGAGGCGTTATGTGCTCATCCAACTTTGTTGTGTATTTAGATGAAGAGCAGCAGATCCCTACATCATATTTTGACGACCTGAAGAGCAACCAACTTGTGTATGACAGCTATGAATCAAATTATGAGCTGGATGTGCAGGATCTCCAAGAACATACAACAGAGCCTTATCCTCTATTCATAAAAGAAAAACATTTTGAGAAAATCAGCCATCCTGGAATTGCAGAGAACACCGAACAACATAATGAAGAGAAAAAAATTTCCTTGGGTCCTGTTTATGACGATTATGAATCTGACCCTTGGGAAAGTCATGAAGAGGGAGAAGGAGAGCCAAAGGGGCAGTTTATTTCCTATCCAGAGCCTACGAGTAAGCAACCATTACCTGAGATCATTTAGCCTGTCTCAGCTTTTCCCTCACCTATAACTGCCAAAAACATTCAGCCATGTGTGAGCAACTGTGGAAAAGTAGAGCAGGCTTTCTGTCACCAATTATCTAGAGTTTACCACTTGTTCTATGAGCCAGTCGGGGAGTACATGGAGTTGCATTTTTTCCAGGTATTGAAGCCTCCAAACTTTATCTTGCCTTTAGCACTAGGAGGAGAACTGAAAAATGTAATCGATTTGTTGTCACAATTTCATTTTCTTTTATTGATCAGTGACAGGTTAAATAAGTTTTCAGTTAGAAGGTTACTTGACTAGCTTTGGTGGAAGTCCACTTTCACCTAGCACTTTGTAAAAACCAATTAGTCTAGGAGTGTACATAAATAAGCTCTTTTTGGAGCATGTGTGTTTGTTTTCCTATTTTTTTTAGTGTACATGTCGGCCTTCGATGAAATGTTTTGAGATTGACTCCATAGCCCAACAGCTAAGGCACTGGAACTACTTGTTCTTGGCAGTTCGCGGGGAGCATGCCATCCCTTGTGGAACCAAATGTTATCACATGAACTTGTCAGAGCCCTGTGGGTTTGTGGTTTCTACCTAAGACTGTAATTTTTCCATGTCTCTCTCCTTTTCGCATACCAAGTCTTAAGTTTTTTCCCCTTCGGCTTGTAAAATCGTTTTTCATTTTCCCCCCTCTATGTTTAAAGTGCCCTGGTCTCCCTGTTTTCCCAGCCCACAACCAGTTGTCCAAATCCTCCATCGTGCTGGCCGCAACCATGAACACAAAGCGTAGCTTTCCTAATAGTCCATTTCGGTCTTGAAGCACAAGTGGAAGGCAAGTTTATCTTTCAACGTCGGAGATCCAATCAGCGAGTTCAGATCAACGTCTCATGGGCATTTGGGAGTCCAACTTCACGCAAAGTATAGCGCCAGAGCACAAAGCCCCGAAATAAGCATGAGTCGTTGATCTTAAAGAGGACAGGTGGCAATCGATCCAAGCCTTCGGGGAAATGAACTTCAGGAGTTTTGAAGTGAGAAGTGCATAAAACCTTCGAAGGCCCGAAGCCCGAAGGCTCAAAGTGCCAAAGTGGCCGAAGTCCTGAAGCACCGAAGTGGTCAAAATCCCAAAGTGCCGAAGCTTCCGAAGCCCGAAGGCCCAAAGCGTCGAAGTCCCAAAGGCCTGAAGCCCCAGAGACCCGAAGTAAATCTCGGTCGTCCAAATCTAGAATGTCACGCATCATCAAATCTGTCACTCCGGGAGTTTTAAAATGAGAAAAGCGTTGAAGTCCCAAAGGCCTGAAGTCGGGAGACCCGAAATGGATCTTGACCATCCGAATCCAGACTGCCACGCGACGCCAGATCTAGAGCTTTGGCTAAAAGCACTAAAGGCAAGCGAGATTTGAAGTTTGATTTTATCAAAGCCCAGAGCCACGAAGGGATCTTAGCCATCGATCTCAGGAGGGCCATGTGTCATTAGATCCATGGCTTCGGGTAACCGCTTACCGCTCTCCCTTACCGCCTTCCTCTCCCGTCGACACCTGTCCTCCACTCATCGCCATCCCAACCTATCGCATTTCCCCTTGCATGTGTCACCTCTCGCCTCCTGCCACCTGTTCCTTCCCACTCCGTGTCACCTCCATTTTCACTGTTGTCCCCATTCCCTCTACCACCTCGATCTTTCCTCCTCCACTCACCTTCCTCCTAGCCTCGTTGTCTCGTTCCCGGTCCCCGTTCACCTCCGCGTCATTCCACCTGGCCACCAATCATCCAGTGCCCCGCCGATCGCATCATCACCTCATCCTCGTCAGCTCCATCTGCGTCTGACTGTCGTTTCCCTCTGCAAAGGTCCAACGGTGCCCTCGATGACAAAAGAAAGGCCGCCATGTATTCCAGGTACCAAGTTGACTTGCACCTGTCCTGATCCCGATGAAGAAGTTATGAAAGCTAGGGAGGTGGTTGAAGCATCATCTCCCCCATGAATGGAAAGTCGGAAGAGTCTGACTGCGAAATCAGTCTGTCAGCCCTGACGGATTAGAGATCGCATCTGACAAAGAATGTTTGCGCAGAGAGACTGCATGCACAGTCTGACTGAGAAAACGCAACACCATGGAAACTCAAGCATGCTTCTATTGTTGTTTACGAAATTTTGAGTATAAATAGATAGTTTTAATATTTTGTTAGGGTCGTCTTTTGGTTGAGCAAAGCTCCCAATTTTGTAATGCTTGTRATGCCAGAGTTGTTCTCTGGTTATGTAATCGAGTTGAGACTTTCATGTTAATAGAAGTCATCTTCCTTTCTCCTTTCATTGTATCTGTAAAGCTGTTTAAAACACTCGGGCATGGAGGATCCAGTCGAGGATCGTTGTGTTGTTGTAATRGAGGTTTGATTATGGTTGCATCATGATCGGTTTTACTCATTGCCCTGTGTTCCCTGCTCTCTCTTACATTGAATGACTCAGGCATGGAAGATCCAGTCGAGCTTTTGCAGTTGCAGGATGATGGAGGTTTGATCATGCTGCTGCTGTAACTGTGTCCCTTGTAGACATATTTCAGTATCTGAACTTGAGCTCAGGAATGCTCTTGAGCTTGATTTTTCTTCTCAGAGTTGCTGGAAGTTCAGATGCCCATAGCAGTCTACTTCACCTTTCTCCTATGTCTTCCCTTTGCTCTCGCTTTAACTCAATTTACCGACTGAAGTTAATGTGGCCCTCACTTCCCTGTACATTTCTTGTCCAATTATGTGTTGAACATCATTCATGTTTTGAGTTTTGGCCATTGACCTCCACCTATTCAAACCAACAACCACCTAAACTTTGATGGGTATCGGGCTTGCCTTTCCTGCAATCTGAAGGGCGACTTCCAGTGCTAACAGGTTATTACAGATATAAACTAACATTATGAAGTGACATCTGGACTCAAGAACAGCTTACAATCATTACCTCCAACAAACATCCAATAACATTGAATAAATCACCGCACCAATTACATAATCTCTTATACCATGAAGAACATATTCAAAATATAAATAAACTCAAGCATGCCAACATAACTAATATAACAAGACAACTTAGCCTAATTATATTCTTAAAAAATAAATGCAATGACATGACCACATAATATCCATATATTAAATATTAAATATTAAATTTAAATCTAAACCACTAATTTAAACTTCTCATGGTTGTATCCTAAACATATTTTGTAGCTTTCAAATGAGATTTGTATTTATAACCTATTTTGATTCTATAATTTATCATGCGACTTCAATCATGCATTAGTAGTACTATTATAACGAGAGAAACCATATGGTGAGGACGAAGGCATGTGCTCAAACTGGCATGTAGGTGTTAGGTGAGAGAAACCACATCGTGAGAGTGCAAGCACGTGCGGAGAATGGTATGCACGCACTGACCTGAAATGCAACCACATGTAGGACATCAAGGCTGAGGACTTATCCCCTCAATTTTGGCAACTAATTTTGGCAGTGAAAGGATTTTGACTAGGGAAACATGGGGATCTCTAAGCTACCTTCCCAATCAGATTTTACAAAGTTCATAATTGCTCTTTCTTATGAAGCTTTTCATATGAACTTGAAATCAAGGGATTTTCTCAAAGGATTTTCTAATGAACCCACTAGCCGGTTGCTAAGAACCTAAATCGTTTGATTAAGGGCTCTATAGGTCTACCTCTATCTGTAGTTCATAATCTCCTATAGGGACTATGGATATTCCTGAAGGCTCGCATAAATTAGCAAGAAGGCATCCGTCTAGCTCCTACCAAAGTCCAAGCAATTACAACATGAGAATCGGGTTCAATTCTATCTACTATTAAGGAATAGGTTGGTCCTAAAATAAGGAATGATAAGAGTGAGAAGAGATGGCCTTTTATTTTCCACCCAATAGATTGGATAGTTGAGAGAGACATAATAACCTTCCACCATTATAAGATGGAGTAGTGAAGGTAGAAGCATTCGTCAGTACCTATTAATGAGATTGAAGTCTCAAAGGGACTCACAATTAACGTCTATCTTTATCTATTGCTCATGACCCATGCACCATCCTGTTGAACAAAGCACTTCAAGATGACAATTTGTATTTGCAGTATTGATGGAATTATCATGGCCATTCTCATGTTCATTTTATTGTGGATGGATAATACAACATGTGAGCCTAGACTTATTTTTAGCATGCACTCTAGGTACATGTATTAATGTATCCGTGTGAGTAGGAACAATATGATAGACATATATCCACCAAGGCACGACCCAAAAGAAGTAGTGACAACTGGTTCTCTGGGGGGTCTTGATCAAGTACCTATGAGTTGGTATCTCCACCTTATAGTAGTTCGAGATCAACATAGGGAAGGAGGAGGGTGACATATGGCTAGGGGCGTTAGAGGGGTTAAGCTCTCATTGAGTGGGGATAATAGCTCTAGCAGGAATTGGTAGAAGCAATTTTTAGTTCGGAAAGGGATTTTCAAAGGGATGCCAAACCCATGGGCGGAGAGTTGTCAGATATTACTCATCCTATCATTGCTTCACAGTGAATCGTTGCTTATGGATATGCTTACTTTTCTATTGGTGCTTCTACAAGTGGTTCCTCAAAGGGTTGAAGGTAAACTAGATGTTCTAGTACTTGATTTGTTACTAGATATGCTACTATTAGTGGTGCTTGCTATGGATTCATAATTGGTACTATTGGATATGTATCTGTACCTAGATATACTACTACATCAACTATATCTGCATCAAGATCAACTACTTCATTGACTAGTTTAGTTGAATCAACTTATGCTTATACTAGTGCTTTAACTATATATGCTCTAGATGCTTAGCAAGGTGGTGCTTATGGGTCTATCAGTTATGCTTACCTTGTAAATGGTGGTGGTAGGTATCGATACTAGTGAATCAACCATTGCATAAACAATTGGATTGTACATATGGATCTACAGGGGCTATCTCTGCCTCTGTGACAAATGCTTCTACGGGTACTAATGTTGGTGCTGCTTCCTCGATTGGATTTATATCTATCTCTGCTACATATGCTAGGTCTATTGTTGGCTTTGCTACTGATATGCTATTGGTAATGATAATGGGTATGTATTTGTACAAGTGTTGCATCAACAAAATCCACTGAAAGTATGCTTGATAAGGAGAAACTGATACTGGAATTGCTCATGCTAATGGACCAACTAGAGTGCACTCAATGACTAGATCAACTACTCGACCAACTTATAGATATACTCTTGTCTTTACTTCTACTTTGACCAACTTATAGATATAATCCCATCTTAGCTTCTACTTCAACCAACTTATAGCTATACTCATGTCTTTGCTTCTACTACTGGGTATTGATCTATAAGATTTACTAATAGCGGTGAGGCTACATATGTCACAAAAAATTGTTTAAGCCACTGAAGTGACGTGAGGTCACATAAATTTGCTTAAGGCGGTGAGGTAATCGAAATTAAGTGCATTTCATGAATTGTCACTAACAAACATTTATTATTTGAAATTGAAGTGTTAATGCACAGTGTCACCCAACAATAACACTTCAAAGTTTGTTTCTAATAACATTCAAGAAAAATATATTTTTTTATTTATATTAAATAATATATATACATAATATTCCAGTTTTCCTATATTAAACTTTATAACGGAACAAAATATAAAAGGGTTAACTAATAGAGAGTGTCATAGTACCTGAATGAGGGTGCTTATTTGAATATATTTTACCATCTATAAATCTAGGTAATTTGAATATATTTTACCATTTATAAACCTAGGTAAAAAGAACTAGGACTCCTATTGCCATCCGCACGGAGAGGCTTTACAGGTAGTCTTTCTCTGTCCATGTATGTCAATTAGATACACACCTGTGTCCAACAAGCCGCATAGGGTGTTGGAGGACTAAATAGGAGTCTCTGTTGCTACATAAATGAGAGTCAACCATGCACCAAATCGGATGATGTATTTCAAATTCTGCAGAACTTGAATTTTGAGTTTGAACTATGGAAATGCACCTAGACCACTACCAAAACCAGCTATGGCATTGGCATACATACACCTCCTCTGTATCAAGAAAACGCTGTTATTGCGCATTCCCCTGCTTCACGTGGGGTTTGAGCATAAGCTCTGCCAAAGCGCCATCTCCACCAGCCCTGCATCTCATACTAATATTTTCCAATCACATGGAAGCCAAACCCATGGCTCTGGCTTTGGGATGAGTGGAAAAGCCAGCAGACTGAATAACCTCAGGCGATTGAAAGAAGCCCTTCAACCATTGCATTTTATGGAGGACACAGATTCCTCTACTTATGCTTCTCTCTTGCAGGGCTGTCTCAACAACAAGGCGCTGTCGGAGGGCAAACTGGTCCATGCCCACATCATTCAAATCGGATTTGTCCCCAGCGTCCTTGTGCAAACCAATCTGGTGACCATGTATGCCAAATGCGGGAGTCTCAAAGATGGTCGCCGAGCTTTGCAGGAAATGGGCGAGCAGAACGTGGTCTCATGGACTGCCATGATTGCAGCTTACTCCAGGCATGGCTCTACTAAGGAGGCTTTGAGGCTTTTCCACCAAATGCAACAGGGGGGTATCCAACCCAATCAATTCACCTTTGCCAGCATTCTCCCAGCATGTGCTGACCTGGCATCTCTGAAGCATGGGAAAGAGATGCACAGGCAGATAATTGCAAGTGGAATTCAGTCTAATATCTTCGTGGCCAGTGCCGTTCTAGACATGTACATCAAATGTGGCACTCTAGAGGATGCACACAAAGTGTTTGAAAAAATGCCTGAACAGAACGTGGTGACTTGTAATGCAATGATTGCAGGGTATGCACAGAGTGGGCATGTTCATGAAGCCATGAAACTCTTTGAAAGAATGCCTGAACGCAATATTGTCTCATGGACTGTAATGATTGCATCTTTTGCCAGACATGGTTATGACAATGAAGCCCTGAGACTGTTTTGCCAAATGGAAAGATTGGGAACCCAACCAGATGACATGACTTTCACTAGCGTTCTTCCAGCTTGTGCCAACTTGAAAGCCTTGCATCATGGAATGGTCATCCATGAGCATATCATTAGAAATGGGTATCGGTTTAATGTCTTTGTGCAGACTGCCCTTTTAGATATGTATGTCAAATGTGGAAGCTTGGAAGAAGCAAGTAATGTGTTTGACAGAATGCCTACCAGAACTGTGGTGTCATGGAATGCAATGATTGCGGGATATGCTCAGAAGGGGTATGTTGACAAGGCTCTGAACCTATTTCAGAAAATGCCTGTACGAGATGTCATCTCATGGAATGCAATGATTACAGGATA
>JASDQU010102017.1:71943-89874 GCA_032191745.1 Picea mariana
ATGGAATGCAATTATTGCAGCATATTCACAGAGTGGACAATTTCAGGAGGCTCGAAAGCTCTTTCAACAGATGCAACTGACAGTTCTAAAGCCAAACTCAGTCACTTACACCACTATTCTCCCTGCATGTGCCAACTTGGCTGCTCTAGAGCATGGCAAAGAAATCCACAAAGACATAATTCGAAGTGGATTACAGTCTGACACTGTTGTGGACAATTCCCTTGTGGACATATATGCAAAATGTGGGTGCTTAGGGGATGCCCGAAAAGTCTTTGACAACATGCTTGGACGAAATGTAGTCTCATGGAGTGCAATGATTATAGGATATGCCATGCATGGGTGTGGCAAAGAGGCCCTCCAACTTTTTGAACAAATGCAGCACTCTGGAACACTGCCAAATCATATTACCTTCCTTGGTGTTCTCTCTGCGTGCTGCCATGCAGGTCTGGTGTATGATGGCTGGCAATACTTTAATAGCATGACCCGAAATTATTGCATTGCACTTGTTATGGAACACTATTGCTGCATGGTTGACCTTCTTGGACGTGCGGTTCTTGGATGAAGCGCAAGACTTTATTAATAGAATGCCAACAAGACCTGATGCTGCCATATGGGGGTCTTTGCTCAGTGCATGTAGACTCCATACAAATGTAGAGATTGGAGAACATGCAGCACAACACCTTCTTAAGATGGATCCTAAAAATGCTGCTAATTATGTGCTGATGTCAAATATATATGCAATGGCAGGCATGTGGGAGAATGCTGAAAAGGTCAGAAAACTGATGAAAGACAGGAGATTAGAGAAAATTCCAGGATGCAACTGGATTGAAATCGATAATAAGGTATACAGTTTTCTCGTGGGTGAGAGATTACATCCCCAACCACACAAAATTTATGGAAAGTTCGAGACATTGTCTAGGCAAATGAAGAACGTAGGAAGATATGTGCTCAACACAAACTTTGCACTGCATGATGTTGAGGAAGAGCAAAAGAAGAATATCCTCTGCCACCGCAGTGAAAACCTAGCCTTGCCCCTGGGCTTATCAAGACATACCTCGGGGCATCTATCAGGATTGTCAAAAAACTTAGGTGTGTAGTAGGGACTGCCACTCTATTGTAAGTCTATGTCCAAGATAATTGCACACAAAATCACTGTCAGGGATGCCAGATTCAAGGATGGAAGTGTTATTTTGGAAATTACTGGTGATGCTAAGTAACTAGAATTAAACATGAGATTGTAAAAAACGGCTTTATTATTACCAGGGTATAGTGTTTGGAAATCCAGTAAATTATCAACAGCCTATGGAAATCAACATCTTCATAGCACGTCTAATTGGATCATCACTCATTTAAAGTTCAAATAAAAAACTCTGAACATTAGGTGTGGGTTCTACTTTGCACCTTGTTTTCCTTGGCTTTTTTTGTGCAGTTTACTAATCTTATACAATTAGACAAAATTACACAAATTGTGTATGCGGCTGGCTGGAATCAGTATAAGATTCTGGTGCAGGGACTGTAGCTCATCCTGAAAGTAGGAATTAGGAAATCCGAATCCTAACCCTAATTTTGTTTATAAATATATATTTAAAATTCAGATTTGATATTGAATAAAAATGGAAATGAAATATGAATTAAAGCATATCATCTGTTTAAATTTCGTACTCATATTCCCAAATGAGTTTCATCAACAGTAAATAGAAAATGTTGCTAGGTCCATTGACAACAAGCAGTTCGCAGCTACTTCTGCACTTGTTCACTTGATTCCCTCAACAGGTACAGGAACCTCCCATTGACCATTGGTTACTAAAAGTATCAGCAAAGAATCAGTGGAGATGCCATTATACTTACAACTCAGATAATTAGATCCACGCATAAAGCAAGGGCACACAATCTAAAACATATTTTAAGCACATCTTCACCATAATGCTGTAACTATTACTTCAGAGGAAGCCCAAACATATTTATGGGATAAGCTGCTTTATGCTACATCAAACAAACTAAAAGACTTGTATCAGCTTTCAGAAGGGCTCCTTGCATAGGTTGGAAATTTGCAATTAAAGTTAAGAAGTCACAATGCTGAGATTTCACAATTAAGGCAAGAAGTTACAAGGTGCACCAATGATGTTTTGGCCTCACAGGAAAATGTGAAAAGAAAAGGCATTGAGATACAAGAGCTGCGGGCATGGTTGGAACAATGGTTCTAAATCTTTGAGTGCATCATAGGCATCTTTGTTGAATTTTGAGCAGCAGCAGAAGTTATTCTTTCCAAGCAGCCCTCCTCAAGCTGGCCTCTTCCTAAACCGCCCTGCTGAAGCTGCCCCCTTTCCAGGTCAGCCCTAACCTAGCTGTCCTAACCTAAATCCTATCCTATCCTAACGTAGGAGGTGGCCCTAACCTAAACTCTATCCTATATTAAGAGAGGGAGGCACCCTCTCTTAACATCAGTCTTCATATCAGTGTTCACATCAGTTTTCACATCAGTTTCTAGATCAGTTTTCATATGAGTTTTACATCTGTTCTGTAGCAGCTTATATATTCTGAGGGAGCAGCAGCATAGGGAATTCTGGGCAGCAGCTAGGAGGCTCATTTCTGAAGGCTGTTTACTTTGTTCTGGGCAGAAGCTAGGGTCAGAGGGGTTAGAGGGGTTAAGCTCTCTCTGAGTGGGGATAATAGCTCTAGCAGGAATTGGTAGAAGCAATTTTTAGTTCATAGAGGGATTTTCAAAGTGATGCCAGACCCATGGGCAGAGGGTTGTCGGATAATACTCATTCTATCATTTCTTCAGAGTGAATCGTTGCTTATGGATATGCTTACTTTTCTATTGGTGCTTATGGGTTGGTGCTTCTACGAGTGGTTTCTCAACGGGTTGAAGGTAAACTAGATGTTCTAGTACTTGATTTGTTACTAGATATGCTACTATTAGTGGTGCTTGCTATGGATTCATAATTGGTACTATTGGATATGTATATGTACCTAGATATACTACTAGATCAACTATATCTGCATCAAGATCAACTACTTCATTGACTGGTTCAGCCGAATCAACTTATGCTTATACTAGTGCTTTAACTATATATGCTCTAGATGCTTAGCAAGGTGGTGCTTATGGGTCTATCAGTTATGCTTACCTTGTAAATGGTGGTGGTAGGTATCGGTACTAGTGAATCAACATTGCATAAACAATTGGATCGTACATATGGCTCTACAGGGGCTATCTCTTCCTTTATGACGAGTGCTTCTATAGGTACTAACGCTGGTGTTGCTTCCTCGATTGGATTTATATCTATCTCTGCTACGTATGCTAGGTCTATTGTTGGCGTTGTTATTGATATGCTATGAGTAATGGTAATGGGTGTGTATTTGTACAAGTGTTGCATCAACAAAATCCACTAAACGTATGCTCGATAAGGAGAAACCGATACTGGAATTGCTCATGCTAATGGACCAACTGGAGTGCACTCAATGACTAGATCAACTACTCGACCAAGTTATAGATATACTCTTGTCTTTACTTCTACTTTGACCAACTTATAACCATACTCCCATCTTTGCTTCTACTTCAACCAACTTATAGCTATACTGATGTCTTTGCTTCTACTACTGGGTATTGATCTATAGGATTTACTAATAGGCTGTGATGTGGTGAAAGGCGGTGATGCTACATGAGTCACAAAAATTTTCTTAAGCCAGTGAAGTGACTTGAGGTCACATAAATTTGCTTAAGGCGGCGAGGTCATCGAAATTAAGTGCATTTCATGAATTGTCACTAACAAACATTTATTATTTGAAATTGAAGTGTTAATGCACACTGCCACCCAACAATAACACTTCAAAGTTTATTTCTAATAACATTCAAGAAAAATAAATATTTTTATTTATATTAAATAATATATATACAGAATATTCCAGTTTTCCTATATTAAACTTTATAACGGAACAAAATATCAAAGGGTTAACTAATAGAGAGTGTCATAGTACCTCAATGAGGGTGCTTATTTGAATATATTTTACCATCTATAAACCTAGGTAATTTGAATATATTTTACCATTTATAAACCTAGGTAAAAAGAACTAGGACTCCTATTGCCATCCGCACAGAGAGGCCTTACAGGTAGTCTTTCTATGTCCATGTATGTCAATTAGATACACACCTGTGTCCAACGAGCCGCATAGGTTGTTGGAGGAGTAAATAGGAGTCTCTGTTGCGACATGAATGAGAGTCAACCATGCACCAAATGGGATGATGTATTCCAAATTCTGCAGAACTTGAATTTTGAGTTTGAACGATGGAAATGCACCTAGACCACTACCAAAACCAGCTATGGCATTGACATACATACACCTCCTCTGCATCAAGAAAACGTTGTTATTGCGCATTCCCCTGCTTCACCACGGGCTTGAGCATAAGCTCTGCCAAAGCGCCATCTCCAACAACCCTTCATCTCATACTAATATTTTCCAATCACATGGAAGCCAAACCCATGTCTCTGGCTTTGGGATGAGTGGAAAAGCCAACAGATTGAATAACCTCAGGCGATTGAAAGAAGCCCTTCAACCATTGCATTTTATGGAGGACACAGATTCCTCTACTTATGCTTCTCTCTTCCAGGGTTGTCTCAACAACAAGGCACTGTTGGAGGGCAAACTGGTCCATGCCCACATCATTCAAATCAGATTTGTCCCCAGCGTCCTTGTGAAAACCAATCTGGTGACTATGTATGCCAAATGCGGGAGTCTCAAAGATGGTCGCCGAGCTTTGCAGGAAATGGGCGAGCAGAATGTGGTCTCATGGACTGCCATGATTGCAGCTTACTCCAGGCATGGATCTAGTAAGGAGGCTTTAAGGCTTTTTCACCAAATGCAACAGGGGGGCATCCAACCCAATCAATTCACATTTGCCCGCATTCTCCCAGCATGTGCTGACCTGGCATCTCTGAAGAATGCGAAAGAGATGCACAGTCAGATAATTGCAAGTGGAATTCAGTGTAATATCTTCGTGGCCAGTATCATTCTAGACATGTACATCTAATGTGGCGCTCTCGAGGATGCACACAAAGTGTTTGAAAAAATGCATGAACAGAATGTGGTGACTTGTAATGCAATGATTGCAGGGTATGCACAAAGTGGGCATGTTCATGAAGCCATGAAACTCTTTGAAAGAATGCCTGAACGCAATATTGTCTCATGGACTGTAATGATTGCATCTTTTGCCAGACATGGTTATGACAATGAAGCCCTGACACTGTTTTGCCAAATGGAAAGATTGGGAACCCAACCAGATGACATGACTTTCACTAGCGTTCTTCCAGCTTGTGCCAACTTGAAAGCCTTGCATCATGGAATGGTCGTCCATGAGCATGTCATTAGAAATGGGTATCGGTTTAATGTCTTTGTGCAGACTGGCCTTTTAGATATGTATGTCAAATGTGGAAGCTTGGAAGAAGCACGTAATGTGTTTGATAGAATGCCTACCCGAACTGTGGTGTCATGGAATGCAATGATTGCGGGATATGCTCAGAAATTTCGCTCATGGGCGAAATTTAGGGGCTTCCAATTTTTTATTGGGCGAATTTTTTGTATTAAAGTGATTTTTTAAAACTTATATCATTAACCCGTAATTTATTTTAGGGGAAAAATCGTGTACACAGTTAGCCCTTGTTTTTAGGAGAGATAGAGGAAAAAAAATATATATTTCGCCCTCGAAATTTGGAGGGACAAGCTTCCATTAGCCAAATTTCTAGAAGTATGGGAATTTTTGATAGCTTCTTCGCCCTGCCATTTGGTAAAATTGGGGTTTATGGTTTAATTCGCCGAGATTTTGTGGTATGGGCACTGGGTAGCTACATTTTGGCCCTCCCACCTGGTATAAATTGTATGGGATCTGCCCAGTGCCCAGGGTTAAAATCATAGCTTTGTTACTTTTCTGGTTCGTTCGTGAGAACTACAGAGTCTACTATCTAGTGACCATCCTGAAAATCTCTAATTCCCCAAGGCCCGGTTTACATATATTGAATTTCCGTGGTTATTTCCCCTCGACGGAACGGAAAAAAGAGCAAGAGATGCTAGTGGTGGAGCCGCTGGTGGAGCCGCCTGTTTAGAGCAGAAGAAACTTGGAAGGTGTCGCGCGAGGCTTTGGCGGTGAATAATTACCAGGGTTTCAACTTTCCGAACGACTTGATAGGTATTTACTATTTACCTGGCCCTTCATCTTCAAATTCCTTAAAGATATTTATTTAAATTGTAGGACAAAAACTTGCAGACTTGGAAAGATTGGAGGCCAGTTACTGTCATGTATTGTGCAAACACCAAGTAAACAAATCCATAAAGTAGCATTAGTTTTTTTATTGGCATTTTTTTTAATAAATTATTTTTCTTCATCCAAGTGTCTAGCCTAACTGTAGTATACCCCATCCACTAATTAATAAAAAACAGTTTAGCAGTTTCGACTTCATGATAGTCAGGAAGTGATCTAAAAGCTATGTGCACTGAGTGCTTGATGAGGTTATCTATTACATCAATGGGTACATGTGTCTTCCATATAGACATTCATCTCAAACTTTGCAAGTTAGACAACAGATTGCCAATGCTTTTTTTTTAATCCAAAGTCATTCCTGCATCAACAATAAACCATGTGTAAATTCAAGGAGAAATCAACACTATTGCTACAACAAAATAATTTGTTCTGGGCATTTCTTGGTAGTACTAATCAATCATTATGAGCTAATAGGAGTCAGGACACTTGTAGCATACAACCTTTGGCTAATTTAGCATGATGAGGACCATGATCAACCTACAAAAGATCATTTACTCATTGTTGGTGAAACAAAAATGAAACCATATGCCAATAGATGAACCAACTTGAAATTATGCCCAAACAGTGATCAATGTATTTAAAGTGTTCCACAGTCCATGCCCTTTAAACCATGATAATACTTCAGCTGATATCATTAAATGTAAACTATGACAATATAACAATGATGACAAAATGCACAGACTTTGAGCGATGTCACTATGAGTTTGTCATTAACATATACCAAGCAAAACCACTGAGTTATATTGCTTAAATTGGGTGTCAATCAGACATTAAAGTGCAGCAAAGAATTATCATCAAGGTGGCAAGGCAATAGCATTAAAATATAGATCACTTCTTTGAGAAACAGATGGACAGACCACTATTCAATTTAGGACAGATTTATAAATATGCAGCATTCTCATTACATTACCATAAAGTTTCAGATCAACATATGATAATCCTGTGAACAATGCTCGAAAATGATGGCAATACATCAGTTTTCAAGATAGACTTATCATACAGATAGAGAGGTGAATAGTGAGCAATATCATCACCACAGTTTTAGTGCAAATATAACCCATGTGTTAGGTACCAAATAGTGTGCAATGTGGATAATCACCATTCAACAGAGAGATATTCGGTTACAAGTTTGAGCTAGAGAATGTCCAATGAACAACAATATGTCTAGTGTTGTGACGGAGACACATTCACTGCACATCTCCTTGTCAGTGATCAACTTTCCAACTTTCACACTGTTGTAAATGTCCCACAGAACTGACGATTGGGGATTTGAATCAACATTATCTCCAAGAAACATTTTTCTGTCATATGAACAATCTGTGGAAATCTTTTTCTCTCTTTTCAACACTGGTACTTGCATGGAATTCAATGCATCTATTACTCTTTATCTAGGAATTATTCTCCTCTCCAAGCTACATGCCAATAAAAAAACTAATGCTACACCTACACGTTTATCATAATTCAGAAGTTTATTATGTGAACAACAAAGGTATGGTCTTGAGGGAAAGGTTGCGGGGCCAATTATAACTATTTATCATAATTCATAAGTTTATTATGTGAACAACAAAGGTATGGCCTTGAGGGAAAGCTTGCAGGGTCAATTATAACTATTGCATCCAATAAGCAAGAGGGTTGAGAAGAAATAGAGAGGACATTATTACCCATCCAAGATATCAAACTTTTCAAGCATGTTTAGTGGAATTATGACGTTGTCAAAACATTTCAAACTTGTGTTGTTGTTGAGTATCATGTTCTCTTTCTTTTTTTTCCACATTGGAAAGGTGCTGTGTTTGGAGACAAATGGATGATTCAATAGGCAGACCATTTTTCGTGAGCAACACACTTCACTCAGTTTGGAAATTTGTGTTCTAGATTAGATTTGTCTATCCACTTGTTGTCAAGATTGCCATTTTTAAAAAATATGTAGAGTCTTTAAGTCAACACTAAAGCAGATATGCTAACCCTCCTTGCCTATGCGTGGGGTGTTTGTCTGTCCTCTCTTTGCCCCCTGGGTGTAGTGATCTTCATGTACATGTATCAGATATCTTGATTCTTAATATAATATGAGCAGTATTGTCAAAAAAACAAAAAACTGTTGCACATGGTTTGTGAATGCAAAAACAAACATGAAAACTTAAAAGTTGATAAAACATAACATGTGTAAACCTTTTGAAGCTCTATTCTTGTGCCCTTGACATGCTTCAAATCGTGCAGCTTCTTCAAGCTTTTTGCAGGGTTCACAAACTCTCACAACTTGATCTCCTTGGCCCCGCAAAACCATCCTCTGCAGTGTACAATTGTTGCAAAACAAGCCTCCACATCTGCAACAGTGATGCTAAACCAAGAGAAACAACCATCTACACGAATAATAATGCTAGTGTGACAACTATAACATAAACACAAAACATTTTCCTCAAAAGGCCTAAGTTTGGAGCAACAGCACAAATGGCCATTAAAAATAAGAAAAGCATAGTTGCCCATGTACTTAGCAAATTTATATTTCGAAAGTTTTAAGGCCATATGTTAGAGTTTGAAATGGATGGTTTCCATGCTAAGCCTAGAAATTTCACACAAAACTTGGCAACCGAGTGTGGCTTGTTAAATTTTTAATTAAAATAAAGTACCAAGGCAAGTTTTTCTCTTCCCTAGGTGCCTAAGGGGGAGAAAGTGCCTAATGTGGGTCCTAGTCATTTAATTTGTGAGATGCAAATTAAAAGGTGACTTTATGATTAAAGTGAGGGTGAGTGAAGAGACACCAAATCTCAGCCACCCATCTAATCTAATCTCAGCCGTTAGATTAAAAAACCCTTCACCTTCGCTCATGAAGTCGACTAGGGCAAGAGGGCGCACCCATTCTTGGGTAGTTCAAGCATTCTTGTTGAGAGAACAAGAGAGAGCAAGAGAGGAAGTCACTTGGTGAGAAACCAAGGAGAGGATCTTTGGTGAGATGCCAAGATCAAGAGACTCTTGGTGAGATGCCAAGAGAAGGGACCTTTGGTGAGATGCCAAGGTCAGATTTTTGGTGAGATGCCAAGAGCAAGAGAGAGGTCGAGCTGAAGAAAAGAGACAGCATTTGCTGAAGGAGAGCACGCATCCCAAGGCAAAGAGAAGTATGGATTTCGAGGCAATAGACAACAAAGAAAAACAGACCATACCATACGGATTTGTGGAGGTCGTACAACATTTAATGTGCACAGAAATCGAGGAGGACAACAACTGCAATTTCTGAGAGTATTGGCATGCATTCCAAGGCTGTCGTACAACATTTATTGGCACAGAAATTGAGGTAACTGTTGTAATAAATTTCTGAGTGTATTTCCGTACAGTCTGTATAATCTTGGGGACCGTACAACATGGTTTACAAGGAGCTATTCATGATGGGTTTTCCGTACAGTCTTAGCAGAGTTTTGGCACAAATTTTGGGACAGTCCGTACAACATTAATTGCTGGGACAGCCGTACAGTTGTACAGATTTCTAGGACAGAAATCGAGGAGCATTTTCCAGGACTGTTCAAAAGGATTTTAGCGAAAGAAAGTCCAGATAAGTTTGTGTAAATTTCTGAAGATGAATATGTTGTAAAAGAAATTTCTCAGAAGCTCATAAATAATAAAAAGCCCTCTCTCACTGGTTTTCCCCTTGTGGGTTTTTCTAGGGTCGAAGTTAGACCGAAAATCTTTGTGTCTATATTTTCTGAGTTTTGCATATTGCTGATGTTTTATTTCTACGTTGAAAACGATGTTCAGAATCCTCATGTTTTAGTTCTGAAGTTTATTTTCTGTTAAGTTTTTATATGCTGAAACAATGCTGAGACATATGCTGAAATAGTGCTGGAACATATGTTGAAACAGTGCTGAAACTGGGTTTGGCATTTAACTTTGGCTGAAAAATCAGCGGGACTGAAACTGGGTTGGGGTCTGAAATTTTAACATGGTATCAGAGCTGAGTTGAAGAGAGGCAGAAATTTCAGCAGACAGAAAGTAGGGACAACAGTCACTTCATAGGGCAGATTTTCTTTTTTGAATTTGTGAGAAGTTCAGAAAGGGTCCAAAGGGAGGAAAGAAGCCCAAGGGTGAAGGGAAGAAAGACATGAGCAAAGTCAAGTACTTTGCTTGCCATAAGTTTGGGCACTATGCAGGACAGTGTCCAAACAAGAAGAAGAAACAAACAGTAGCTTCAGCAGAGGTGGAAGAGTTTTCCACCAAGTTTGACAAGGAATTTTCCTTGATTGCGTGTCTATCCTCGAGGACCACTACTCCCGATACTTGGTATATTGATAGTGGTGCCTCTCGCCATATGACAGTAGTTAGTGAGAACTTGACGGATCTTACTCAGTGCGGAGATGCAGAGGTAGTGCTTGGAGATGACCGGGAGGTCAAGGTGGCTGGTTGTGGGACCGTATCATTTCGGAGGGAGTCTTTGCCTCCCATGACTTTGACAAAGGTTATTTATGTTCCGGGCTTGAAGAAGAACTTAGTGTCAGTTTCTACTATTGAGGAGAAGGGCTATGAGGCCTTGTTCCGTGATGGGCAGGTGCTTCTTTTCCCCAAAGGGTCTAGCATCACTTCGGCCAAAGTGATTGGTACTAGACATGAGAGGCTGCATAATTTCTTGTTCTAGCCAGTGCGAGCATTGATTCATTCTACCAGCAACAACAACGACCTATGTGAGATATGGCACAGGAGGATGGCACATTTGCACCATGGGGTTTTGCGAGTTCTGAGGGAGTTGGTGACGGGAGTTCCAGATTTCAGTTCAGAGCACCATGAGTTGTGCAAGGGGTGTACCTTGGGAAAGTACATCAAGACTTCTTTTTCGAGCAGTGACAGTAGAGCAGCAGGGATACTTGATCTTATACATTCAGATGTATGTGGCCCGATGTCTTCGGCATCGTTGACTGGATCCCTATACTATGTTGTATTCATTGATGACTTCTCTCAGAAGTCCTGGATTTTCTTCATGAAGACCAAAGGACAGGTCTTCAGTCGATTCCAAGAGTTCAAAGCTCTTGTGGAGAACCAGACAGGGAAGAAAATTAGAGTCCTGAGATCGGACAATGGGGTTGAGTATACCTCCAAGGCGTTTATGGATTTCTGTGCAGGAGAGGGCATCAGGAGGGAGTTGACTGTTCCTTACAACCCGCAATAGAATGGGGTTGCTGAAAGGAAGAATAGGGCCATTGTTGGGGCTGCGAGAGCCATGCTACATGATCAGGGGCTGCCACTATTTCTATGGGCTGAGGCATGCTACACTGCAGTTTATCTGCAGAACATGAGTCCTCATAGGGCTGTGGGGAGCATGACTCCTGAGGAGGCTTTCTCTGGGAAGAACCCTGAGGTGCATGGGAGAGAGTCTCATGTGTGTAGACTGAAGAAGTCATTGAACAGGGGCAAGTTTGTATTTTCCAGGGACAAGCTTGGAGTGTTGAGTAACACTTTCCTCGGTATGAGGGAGTGTTAAATTTTTAATTAAAATAAAGTACCAAGGCAAGTGTTTCTCTTCCCTAGGCGTCTAAGGGGGAGAAAGTGCCTAATGTGGGTTCTAGTCATTTAATTTGTGAGATGCAAATTAAAAGGTGACTTTATGATTAAAGTGAGGGTGAGTGAAGAGACACCAAATCTCAGCCACCCATCTAATCTAATCTCAGCCGTTAGATTAGAAAACCCCTCACCTTCCCTCATGAGGTCGACTAGGGCAAGAGGCCGCACCCATTCTTGAGTAGTTCAAGCATTCTTGTTGAGAGAACAAGAGAGAGCAAGAGAGGAAGTCACTTGGTGAGAGACCAAGGAGAGGATCTTTGGTGAGATGCCAAGATCAAGAGACTCTTGGTGAGATGCCAAGAGAAGGTACCTTTGGTGAGATGCCAAGAGCAAGAGAGAGGTCGAGCTGAAGAAAAGAGACAACATTTGCTGAAGGAGAGCATGCATCCCAAGGAAAAGAGAAGTATGGATTTCGAGGCAGCGAACAGCAAGGAAGAACATGCCATACCATACGGATTTGTGGAGGTTGTACAACATTTAATGTGCACAGAAATCGAGGAGGACATCAGCTACAATTTATGAGAGTATTGGCATGCATTCCAAGGCTGTCGTACAACATTTATTGGCACATAAATTGAGGTAATTGCTGTAATAAATTTCTAAGTGTATTTCTGTACAGTCCGTATAGTTTGGCATGAATCTTGGGGACCGTACAACACGGTTTACAAGGAGCTGTTCATGCTGGGTTTTTCGTACAGTCTTAGCAGAGTTTTGGCACAAATTTTGGGACAGTCCGTACAACATTAATTGCTGGGACAGTCGTACAGTTGTACGGATTTCTGGGACAGAAATCAAGGAGCATTTTCCAGGACTATTCAAAAGGATTTTAGCGAAAAAAAGTCCAGAGAAGTTTGTGTAAATATCTGAGGATGAATATGTTGTAAAAGAAATTTCTTAGAAGCTCATAAATAATAAAAAGCCCTCTCCCACTGGTTTTCCCCTTGTGGGTTTTTCTAGGGTCGAAGTTAGACCGAAAATCTTTGTGTCTATCTTTTCTGAGTTTTGCATATTGCTGATATTTTATTTCTGCGTTGAAAACGATGTTCAGAATCCTCATGTTTCAGTTCTAAAGTTTATTTTCTGTTAAGTTTTTATATGCTGAAACAGTGCTGAAACATATGTTGAAACAGTGCTGAGACATATGCTAAAACAGTGCTGGAACATATGCTGAAACAATGCTGTAACATATGCTGAAACAATGCTGACACTGGGTTTGGCATTTAACTTTGGCTGAAAAATCAGCGAGACTGAAACTGGGTTGGGTTCTGAAATTTTAACATGGCTATTATAACAAATGTGCCCCAGATAAGATGAGAACTCTTGCAAGAAACTATGAATCCTTGTAGCCATTTCCTACTAACAGGTAAATTGAGCTAGTTAAATTCGCAACTGATTCATAAAATTCTCCCTTTTGAAGACTAACCTGTTGAGATTGTATTGAAGCAAGTTTGACTAAATTACTAGCTGATTCATAAAATTCTCCCTTTTAAAGACCAACCTGTTGACATTGTATTAACAAGTTTGACTAAATTGAGTTGAAATTTGACCAATTGGGTAAATCTATTTCACTCAAATATGTCAGCCAGTGCAAAATGGCCTTTATTGAATTCATATGAAAATATCACCTTGCAAGCACTGGCCTTTAATAAGTTTGTATGGCCTTTATTGAGTTCATATGAAAAGATCACCTTGCAAGCACTGACCTTTGATAAGTTTGTATGAAAGGATCACTTTTCACTCAAGGAAAATACTATTGGAGAAGTCTAAACGTTCTATGATTTGGACTTTCTTTTGGCAATCATCATTGGAATCGGGCTATAGAAGAATTGCTAGAATTGCAATTTTTCATTGCTGAATTTGCATTTTTTATTGCAAAAATTGATCAACGCCCTAAAATGCCCCTGCTGCACCAGGATTGTACAATCTCAAGAATTGATATCTATTATTCCAACAATTGTTTTACCTTGATTTTGGGTAAAACTGATGGGATTTTCGGCAAAAATGATGAGAATAAAATGAGTGAAAAAGGTTCAAATCGTAGCATGTTTAGACTATGTGAAACACTATTTCTCCAAGAAGTGATCTAAAAGCTATGTGCACTGAGTGCTTGATGAGGCTATCTATTACATCAATGGGTACATGTGTCTTCCATATAGACATTCATCTCAAACTTTGCAAGTTAGACAACAGATTGCCAATGTTTTTTTTTTTAATCCAAAGTCATTCCTGCATCAACAATAAACCATGTGTAAATTCAAGGAGAAATCAACACTATTGCTACATCAAAAGAATTTGTTCTGGGCATTTCCTAGTAGTACTAATCAATCATTATGAGCTGTTAGGAGTCAGGACATCTGTAGCATACAACCTTTGGCTAATTTAGCATGATGAGGACCATGATTAGCCTACAAAAGATCATTTACTCACTGTTGGTGAAACAAAAATGAAACCATATGCCAATAGCTGAACCAACTTGAAATTATGCCCAAACATTGATCAATGTATTTAAAGTGTTCCATAGTCCATGCCCTTTAAACCATGATAATACTTCAACTGATATCATTAAATGTAAACTATGACAATATAACATTGATGACAAAATGAACAGACTTGAGTGATGTCACTACGAGTTTGTCATTAACATATACCAAGAAAAACAACTGAGTTATATTGCTTAAACGGGGTGTCAATCAGACATTAAAGTGCAACAGAGAATTATCATCAAGGTGGCAAGGGAATAACATTCAAATATAGATCACTTCTTTGAGAAACAAATGGACAAACCAATGTTCAATTTAGGACAGATTTATAAATATGCAGCATTCTCATTACATTACCATAAAGTTTCAGATGAACATATGATAATCCTGTGAACAATGCTCAGAAATGATGGCAATACATCAGTTTTTGAGATAGACTTGTCATACACATAGAGAGGTGAACAATGAGCAATATCATCACCACAGTTTTAGTGCAAATATAACCCATGTGTTAGGTACCAAATAGTGTGCAATGTGGATAATCACCATTCAACAGAGAGATATTCGGTTACAAGTTTGAGCTAGAGAATGTCCAAAGAACAACAATATGTCTAGTGTTGTGACTGAGACACATTCACTGCACATCTCCTTGTCAGTGATCAACTTTCCAACTTTCAAACTGTTGTAAATGTCCCACAGAACTGACGATGGGGGATTTGAATCAACATTATCTCCAAGAAACATTTTTTTGTCATATGAACAATCTGTGGAAATCTTTTTCTCTCTTTTCAACACTGGCACTTGCATGGAATTCAATGCATCTATTACTCTTTATCTAGGAATTATTCTCCTCTCCAAGCTACATGCCAATAAAAAAACTAATGCTACACCTACACGTTTATCATAATTTAGAAGTTTATTATGTGAACAACAAAGGTATGGCCTTGAGGAAAAGGTTGCAGGGTCAATTATAACTATTGCATCCAATAAGCAAGAGGGTTGAGAGGAAATAGAGAGGATATTATTACCCATCCAAGATATCAATATCTTCAAAAGACTGTAAATTAACAAATTATTACTTCACTGCTTAGTAAACATATTATTCAATCTTGAAACTACTAGCTTTCCCAGTGAGTAAAGGATTTTGGGACAAGTTTGAGGATGGTACAAGAAATAAAGGTGGAATGTGGATGGTCCCAAGAAAAAGTTGCAACTGCTTCTAAAAACCCATTGCATCTGGATTATGTATCTCTACTTTCACATGTGCAATTTCATAAAAAGAATAAATTTTGGCTAGATTTTATCAAGGAAAAAACTCAGTTATTAACAACCGTTGTCTAAGTGTTAACTAAAACTTTCCATCTTTACCAGATTTAGTGTGCACTAAAACTCTCCATCTTTTACCAAAATTTGACAAATTACACAGATTTGTAATTTCTGAATAATTTATTGTTAGATTTACATTTGATTGATTGATTTTAATGATTTCCATGAGACTGAACAGCCTAAAAAATCAAGAGAACAACAACCCTAACTCATCTTCACACTCTTTTGGATGATTCAGATTGATTTAGAATGATTCAAATTGATTTGGTCAAAATTTGAGTCTTGGTCATACTCTTTGAATCTTTGTCAAATCATTGTGTTTTGACAAATTTGACTGTATTTCACTGAGCTTGACCAAAACTAGTAGATTTGGCTCATTTTAGAGATACAAGTTGAGTAGGCTTGCTGAGAATTCTGCAGACTCATCAAATCTTGTTTCAATGCATTCAAGATATGCAGGCGGTGATACTCAATCTGTCGGTCCAAATTTGTGCATAGGCGCATAGTGCCGTTAGTTATAGAACATAAAGTATAGATATGCAAACATTGATGTTCGTAATTTTTCAATAACAATTATGGAGTTGGGATACAAATGTTTTTACCCTACATAAAATACATAGTATAGAGCACTCCAAGCCAAAATAATGTTCTATCTCAACCACTAGACTACAACCCAACATATTGTGAATGCATTTATTAGAAGGCCAACCTACATTTATGATAACAATGGCCTCTCACTTATGACAAGGCCATCCTTGGATCAAGGCATATAGACTTGTATAAATAAAGCGTAGTCTAAACATTCTACCTTTTGGCTCTTTTTCAGCTATTTTTTCCGTTTGATTTTGCCCGAAATTTGGTGAGGAATGGTTGGATCTGCATATTTGAGTGGCTAAGTTTGTATAATTGGAGTGCCCAGGGGATTTTCAACATGCTGAATCCATTTATGCATTCAGAAATGCAATTTAAACAACAAAAAATAGCGATTTTGTCCAGATTTACATCACCAAATGCCGGCCAAAAAAACCAAAAGGTAGAACTTTTAGCCAAGCCTATAAATAAGGTCAACGRCAACCATTTTCCATTAAAAATGAATCATCTCTCACAATAAACATGTATTCTTTCTCCTAATTATACCAATTTTAACCTCTAATAATTCTGACCACTCAATATGCAATAGTCTAAATGTGTGACAAAATGGCTCTTTTGTGGTTGCTCAAAACAACAACCTCATCAATCCAAAATTGCAATTTCACCAAAAATTCCTTGACTAGATTAAGTTTATCGCAAATCGAAAAAAGTCAAATTTGTAGAATTGTTAGCCTTCTTCCTTTAATATTAATATAACACATTATCATTTAAAACCCCTGTCAAAACTTTGGAAACATCCTTATTGTAATACAACTTGGTTTTGGAGATTACTCACTACACGTTTCTTCCAAAAGGGATATCATTTGGGAGAATCACAAGTGTCAAGGAGTCAACTACATCATAGAGACTACATATTTATGTATGAATATAGAAAATATGCTCATTTACTTATTGTTCCTATTTGGCCTACTTAGACTACAAAATTGGAAATACAAGAGTGAAGTACATAAATCAAAATTTTCCTTCCCTCCCAAGAACACAAAGACAAATTAGTAAACAATTATGGTTCATTCATCATTTCCCATTTGTGAGCATGGAAGAGAGAAGGATAAGAGTTGTAGTTCAACTTCCTAGTTGGGTGAAAACTCTTTACTACATTCAATCTACTCTAACAATGCTACTTGGACACGAAACAAGAAAGTAAACATGTATCTTCAAATTAAGGGGGTTAGGTCTCCTTTTGTACCTCAATGTCTCTATTTTCTTGCAAAATACAATAAAGGGTTTCCTAGTCTCTCCACACACACACACACAAATGAAACAAACAAACCAAAACAATAATATCTAAACTAAGAGAGTGAGATATCCCATGCCCTTAGAAAAAGGATGTACCTCTTACCCCATGAGTTGTAGTTGAAGTATTCCTTTGAGGTGGAAATTTGGAAGGGAGGATTGATAGAAACAAGAATGGAGATATTCACAACCACCATGAGATGCACTCACTCCAACTAAAGATGAAGAGACTAGGCCCAAATCATAACCAAAGAAGCTAGGATACACTTGTGGCAACGCCTCCTTGAGAGAGGAGGATGATGGAGATGGACACCCAACATTAATCCAAGAGCACGTGCAAAGAAAATAAGAAACCTAGTAATCTAGAGAGCATATACAAGAGCTAGATCA
>JASDQU010102017.1:90411-128607 GCA_032191745.1 Picea mariana
AGCTAAAAGTATCTCTGTACTACATCCTCTCCTTGGATTTTAAGTTTTTGTTTTTGACTGATTTAATTTGTATCTTTGTATGGATTTTCACCTCTTTTCATTATATCCATTAATCTTTGCAGTATTTCTAGGTCTTGAAGCATATCACAATGTGAGGAGAAATTTGGGAGAAAGTGTTAGAGTAGCTTCGTTCAAATTGAATATTCTATACTTGGTAGTAATTTTACTAATTTTATATTATTTCTCTTGCAGGTTTCACTTTTGGCTTCTAGATCAATTTGAAATTTCAATTGTGGAATATTTATTGAGATGTCAAACATTGATCACGGGAAGAAAAGATAAAGACAAAATGATCTATCATCATACTTTCAAAGACCTCAATCCAATGATCCACATTCTCTTCATGCTTCGAGCTCTTTTGAGCAACCTATCACTGAAAGATATGTCAAATCTTGTGAGAATGCATCTAATATCCAAACAATAGATAAGGAAATATGTTCCTCCGGTGATCAAAGTGAGATAAATGCATTTTCACCAGAAATTGGCAGTACAAATGTCGAAAATATTTCATTGGAAAAGAACACAACCAATTCATGAAAAAGACAAAAGGGGCAATGGGACATAGGGAGAGGCTTCCAACCAGATTGGGTCTCAAAATTTCCATTTATTGATCCATTACCTCCAAAAAATGAGAAAGAGAAACCAAAATTTATATGCAATATATGTAGTTGGAAACTTGGCACGCCAACGACATTTCAGATGAAGTTAGATACAATTGAGAAGCATGTAGAAAAGGTGTATGAAAATAAAATTGTAGATGGCGAGGAGAAATCTATTGTCAGATGGAAATCTTCCGAGGAATGTCGACATGTCAAATACGCTGATGAATATAATGAATATTTAATAAGTAAGCAAAAACTCGAGGCAGGTGGAGGAACCATCACATCCCTATTCAAAAAGACGATGGAAATAAATTTGTTATCCAAGACAATTCAATTAAGCACTGTATTTCACATCTTATCTAAAGGGCATCCTATGACAGATTATTCGGATCACATGAAATATCTATCTTTTCTTCAAATGCCAAACTTTCCATCTTCTTATTGGTCTTTAACGAGTGGTTGGGAATGGGCAAAATATCTAGCTCAAGTAGAAAAGGATGATATGAAAGAGAAGATTGCAAGTGCTAGGTTTGTGTCATTGTCTTTGGATGAGGTTACAACTATTGATAACACTTCATGGATTTGTATGAGTATTTATATGTTTAATGACCATATTAGGAATGTGCACACGTTCATGCTAGGAAAGGATGAGTGCCCAAACTAAGGGCTTAGGATTGAAAGTGTTTTAAAGCATATAGAAATGGTTAGAGCACCAAGATGTGGGTGCAAGGGTTGTGGGGCCTTTAACAAGAGGTATATGCATAGTGCAGTTAGGGCTCAAGTGTGGAGGGGCTAAGGGTTGAGTATAGGTCATTCCTAGGCTTAGATGGGGCTAGGGGTGTCTAGGTCATAATCTAGGTCAAGATATAGGTCATGGTCTAGGTCATGGTCATGGTATAGGTCTAGGTCATGGTCTAGGTATAGATATAGGTCTATGTTGTGGTCTAGGTCATGGTCTAGGTCTAACTCTAAGTCTATGTCACAGACTACGTCATGGTCATCGTATAGGTATAGGTCATGCTCTATGGTCCATGTCATGGTATATGGTCTAGGTATATGTCTATGTCTTTCCATGCCTTTCCATGTCTAGGTCTTTATATGTCTAGTTCTAGGTCTTGACATGTCTAGTTCAAGGTCATTTCTTTCCTTGTGATGTACCAAAATTTCTATAGTGTGTGAGAGTCTGAGAGGGAGAGAAAGGAATACATAGTGGGGGTAGAGTGTAACGACTCCAATCATTACGACTCCATAGAAATCAAGACAGATAGAAACGACTACCCTCCCAACACAAACACGACAACGCCTACAAGAAAAAGGACAAACTCCACATTCCCGACACAATGACCTCGACGACCAATAACTAGATACCTCTATGGTGCCCAAACCAAACACATGAAGGTGTTACAACCCGAACGCCAACAACAAAATATAATGCACAAACAACACCCACAACGGGAAGCACAAACTCCGACCAAGTTATCATTCGCCTCTATCCTTAAGGGTGTGCTATGATCCCCCCATCAGGAATCATGCCGTCCCTAGGTGATAGGCGCGACAATAACCCTGGCGCAACATAACCTATATGGACCAAGGACTCAAGGAAAATCCAATGCGCTAGAAGCCAAAATAACTGACAAGAAGACCACACCCACACCCCAACTAACAGGTCGACAAAACGCAATATGACTTCACTCAAATTAAGTTGCGCAAGATATTAAACTACTTCGCCAATCAATCATAACCCATTATTTTTTCAACATGATGTCTTAGTGCGAAGGAGTGAACTATTAGAATGTGATCATATCATAAATGTGTCCCAACGATGACCAAGAATGTGAACTATTAAATTGTTACTATTATAAAAAAGTTATCATAAAGGTGAACTAATATATCTAACAATGAATCACGGTACCATAATAATATTTTGTCCATTAATACTGTCTAACTAAGTGTTATCTATTAATGGGCATCAACAATAAGGCCATGTGCTATCTATAATAATAAATCACATTCAACAGATTGTCGTCGATCATTACATACTGTCAACAATCAATTGCTTGATAAAAACGCAGAGTATAATTTCGCTAACAACATGTTATCAATGGGCTAAAAATCGTTGTCACCCAATCGCTATACAAACATTGCTGCCTAGTAAATACATAAAATTGTTGAGTTATTTTCTAAAATCGCTCAATAAATAATGCAATTACGGTTTAATACCATACCTATTACTGTGTAATACAATAAACATAAACTCGTTGTGTTATATAATTGCTAATTCATTTGTTATTCTATATTCTATCGTTGTCTATATATATTAGTCAACTTGATGTCTATATATATTATAAGATTGTTGTCAAATTCTTATTGTCCACCTATTACATATTAAACCGTTGATCATAAACATTCAATTCGCTACCCTTGATATGATCAAGCATCACAACACAAAAATTACAGAGTCATAATGTAACTACAAATCACTATTAATTAATTAAATTCATTGCCTAGTGAAATGACACTGTATCTAAGTGAGATTCGTTGCCAAGCCATCTAGGTATCAGAGTAAATAGGGTAACAAAACGTAGTCATTAAGTGGTCAATAAAACATAGGGAACATGATATAAATGTACAACCGTATAAATTGGTGAGTGTTGTGTGTTGTGCCTAGAAATTAGTGAGGAGAGAGCTGGGTATGGTGGCACAAAATTCGTGGTGTAACCGCTATGTGAATGCCCCGAAATAGTGAGGTGATTGTTGTTACACATGCCTATAAAACCGTCCAGAATAAATCAATGTTAATTAACATCAATCCACTATCATTCTTGGGTTAAAAACGCAGTCAACCAAGGAGTAATTTCTTTGCCAATCAAGTAAACGTTTGTTGTCATTCGAAGGTTAACCACAAGCACTCATATAAATTTTGCAGATAGGTAATTATTCGTTGTCAATCCAAGAATAAACTCATTGTCAATTAAATGAACTCGCGGTGTAACAAGAAGGATGAATTCAGTGTATAAATGGCAAAATTGCCCAAGGGCACTACCCTTGCTGGGAAATCGCCAAGTGCTTTATCGTTTAACTCTAAACGATTTGTTTCATTAGCATACACAAATTCAAACTGGGCGCGAGTAAATGATTCAACTGAAGGCATTTTATGGTTTATTCAACAATAAAAAAAAACGAATTCATAAAATCGAACGCAGTTAATGGTTATTCACAAGGTAAAAACGAAAGTAGAAGCACAATAAGTACGCTCCCAATTACACAGTAGAACCACCTCTATTGGTACAACAAAAGCGCTACCCATTACACAGTATAAACACATTCAAGGTAAAATTTTTGTTGTTATTCAAGGCATAAGTTTACTGTCATTCAAGTGTAAAAATGAGGTCAATATATACTTTAAAACGTTGTTATTCACATATTAATAACACTGAGTTCTTTTTTTTTTTTTCCAAACAAAGAGCTGAGATCTATCATTAAAATCGTAGAGAATAAAATGCCAACCAAGATGTAGAGGTGATATTAAACGCAGAGAGTATTAAGTTGATCGCAGAGAGAAAAGATAAACAATACACAGAAGTATTCAATCACGAGAAGGCGCAAGACAATCAATCAACCAGGAACAATCAATAGGGGTAGACAGTTGGGAAAAACATCCTTCGCTCATCATCCACACACATAAAAGCAAGGCATTAGAATCTATAGGTCGATATGCACTGAAGTGACAACCGTCGATTCGGCTCCTGGACGACTACTCAGGCGTGGACTGATGATCTAGGGATGAGGACGAAGGATAAAGCACAATATCTTCATAATAATCAGTAAAACAAAATAGAACAGTCATAGCAATCAGGGGTCGGGTTGCCAAGGAAATCGAATCAAATCAGTGAGTGTAAAGCTATGGTGTCTTTAAGTCCTTGATTAAAACGCCGAGTAAAGCACATTTCTTTACACAATAGAAGTACAACAATGAAAGCACAAGAAAAATATTAATCTACCATTCAAAATAAAAGCATGTGTATCGTAGCCCAAGGTGAAATCTCCAAGTCGTTGTCCCACGCACTCCATCCAGCTCCCGCTTGACGACCAATGTGACTTCACCGGTACCTCCCAACCAACGCTAGGGGTAATATTCTTCCCCCTGAGCCCCCCGAGCCGCAAAGGGGCCACACACACTAAACCAAAGAACAACTAGCAACCAACTCGCCTTGCAAGGATGAGCTACCACTCGTTACCCGAGCTGGGTATCCCAACTCCCACAAGATAAGTTAGTCAAGAAAAAAATTCTGCAGCATAATGTTACACATAAAGGAAGAGATCCATACTCCTCCTCCTCCATCCTTTTTATAGAGTTTCTAAGTGATTTCTTTCCCAAATTCCCATTTAATTTATTTTTCATTAATTTAATTCAGAAAAATCTCCCACGTACACATGTCATCCATCCCCCTAGTTGCACCAAAAATTAATTTCATTAATTATTTAATTATTCCTATTTCCCTCACCCACCTAAAAGAATTCCTAAAATCGCTCCTTGGTGTCCCCATTTTCTCTTACACATTTCAAATGACTTATGCCCTTACTAAATTCCTAGTTGAGTTCATATTTAGAAAGTTCTTAAAGGCAAGATTCCTTACTAAGTTAGTCATTCTTCTTTTTCCTTATGTTTCCCTTTTTCTTTATGTTTCCCCTTTTTCCCCTTAGTTTCCTATTTCTTTTAAGTTTCTCTCTTTTCCCCTTTTTATCTAAAACTCAAATTAGCAAGTGTAGAAAAATTACCTTTTACCCTTTATATTTTTAATTAATAAATTTTAATTAGCATGTGTAGAAAAACAATCAATTCCCTTTTAAAGTTTTAATTCCTTAATATAATTTGATTTTAATCAATTGATTGAATTTCTTACCCCCTTCTCGTCACATGTTTAATTATGCTTATATCATTTTTTTTCCACAAGTATCACTTAGAACTAGATTTTAAATTCCTAGGCTAGGCGACATTTTTATTAGGGAAAATGTTTTTAAATCTTACTTGACACATCATTCGTTCTAAGGCCGTCTAGGTTTATTCACTTACCAGTTAAAAATGCGATGTGCCCTTTAGGACGCACTACGTGCTCCAAGGGTGTCACTCGCCACTTTTCGTTTTCCTTGCATGACGTGCCTTTCAGGACGCACTACGTGCTCCAAGGGTGCCACTCGCCTCTTTCCATTTTCCTTGTGAGACGTTCCCTTCAGGATGCACTACATGCTCCAAGGGTGCCACTCGCCTTTTGACTGACTTGGTAGAAATAAAAAAACCCTGGAGTCAATATTCCGCCAGGTGATCTTGTGGGAGACTAAGGGCCTCTAAGGAATAAGGCCCATGTCTTATTGCGCCCCCCTTAGAATCATCGTGAGCGACTGTCACAGTCTGCCCTCACGACATTGTGTGTCTTCTCGAACTAGGTAATCATTAACCTACAGTTCGAGCCATGGCGGGAGTGCCAGTAGGCTGTGGTAGGGCTGCTATCCACACCTCTCCCTCAATGTCTCTAGTTGTCGTGTGTGACCCCTCTACTCCACATGTGAGTCTGGTCGACAAGCTATCGTCAGCCTGCATCATCAACAAATCATCCTAGCAATAATAATCAATTATCATAACATCTAATCAGATGTACATATGTCATATCTACAACAATCAAACCCCAATATTCCACTTCCTTACTCGATCCAGAGTCCAAGGGGTTTCATCGATGCCTCTGCATCCTCGAGGTCCAAAGTCCTGCACACTCAGGAGAACCCAGTCAATAGCACTTGTCTATGTCAATACAACAAAATAACATGTCATCATATCCATAATGCCTCATAATCATAATCATACGCCCAATAGTATAATAATCTAGATCACTTGCAAGCAAGTGTCCTCAAAGAATAAGTTCGCTCAATGCGTGCAAGAGTGGGATGTTACATACACCCCCTCTTGGTCTAAACTTCGTCTCGAATTTTCATAGTATTTAAGTGCCGAAATAATGTGTATCACAATATCATAAGTCTATTTATCAAACAAAAATGGAAACTGCTGGCGCATATCATATGCGTCCTCCCAGGTCGTTGAGCGCGGACTATAGTTGTCCCACTAGACCTTGACCTAATCTATTATTCGGTGTTGTAGCTGTCGAATGTGATGATCCAGGATGCGGATCGGCTCAGCCGTGAGCGCTCCCTCGTCCGATACCTACAAGGAACTCATGTCAATGACATGTGTAGGATCAATAATATAATGTCTCAAATCGATACATGAAAAACATCGTGCATACACCTCAAAGAGTCAGACAAGGCTAGTCAATAGGCCATGGGCCCCTTCCTCTCCACAATATCGAAGGGTCCCACGAACCTAGGATATAGTTTATCTCCCATTCCAAACTTGATCAAACTCTTATTCGGTTTTACCCGCAAGAAGACTCGATTACCAACTTCGTAACTACGGTTGACACGACGCGCATCGACATAACTCTTATGTCGATCCTGTGCTTCCTTGATCCTTTGTCTTATTGTTTTCATTTGATATTCCATTTCTTGGTTCGCTTCTAGTCCCACTAGGACCCTATCCTCAAGTCAATCCCAACTCAAAGGCGTTTGACACGGTCTGCCATAAATAAACTCGAAAGGCGCCATCTTAATGGTGCTTTGGTAATTGTTGTTATATGCGAATTCTACCAGTGGCAAGAATTCTTCCCAACTCTTATGTTGGTCCATCACATACATGCGCAACATGTCTTCCAAGATTTGGTTTGTTCGTTCGGTTTGCCCGTCAATCTCCGAGTGATACGCAGTACTAAAGTTAAGTTGGGTTCCCAAGGCCTCTTGGAAACTAGTCCAAAATCGTCCAGTAAACATTGATCCTCGATCGGATATAATCCTCTTAGGCATGCCGTGCAATCTCACAATCTCACTAATGAAAACTCTAGCTATGTCAGGTGCATGATATGTTGTACACACAGGAATAAAATGAGCACTCTTCATTAGAGTGTCAACTACCACAAAAAATCGAGTTGTGTTTCCTTGCCGTCAGTGGCAATCCAACAATGAAATCCATCGAAATAACCTCCCATTTTGATTCCGAAATAGTTTGTGGTTGTATTAATGAGAGAGAGAGAGAGAGAGAGAGAGAGAGAGAGAGAGAGAGAAGGGGTGTGAGGGAGAGGGGAGGGAGAGAAATAGATGGATGGAGAGAGAGAGGGAGAGAGAGTGAAAGAGGGGGGAGATAGAGAGGGAGTGGGTGTGAGAGTGTGATGCATGGAAAGGAAATGTATAGGTCCATGTCATGGTCTAATTCTAGTTCTAGGTCTTGACATGTATTTCCATGTCTAGGTAAAGGCCATTTCTTTCCTTACCATGCCTTGCCTTGCAATGTACCAAAATTTCTAGTGTGTAAGAGTGTGAAAGGGAGAGAGAGGAATAAAAAGAGGGGAGGTAGAGAGTGAGTGTGTTAGAGTGTGGGAGGGAGAGAGAGTGAGACATAGAGAGGGGATAGAAAGAGTGTGTTTGAGAGTGTGGGAGGGGGAGAGAGAAAGGCATAGAAGGGAAGTAGAGAGAGTGTGTGAGAGTGTGAGAGGGAGATAGAGGGAGATAGAGAGGGGGGTAGAGAGAGAGGTAAAAGCAGGAGAGAGGGGTAGATGTAGGAGAGATAGAGGAGAGAGAGAGGGAGGAGGGGGTAGAGAGAGAGGGAGGATAGTGTGAGAGGGGGAGAGAATAAGACAAAGAGGAGGGGTAGAGAGAGAGTGTGAGAGGGAGGGAGAGGGAGACAAAGACAAGGGGTAGAGAGAGGGATAGTGAGAGGAAGGGAAGCAGAGAGGGAGACATAGAAGGGAGGGTAGATACAGAGTGAGAGGAAGGGGGGGATATAGAGGGAGACAAAGAGGGGGAATAGAGAGAGAAAGAGGGAAAGAGAGAGATTGAGATTGAGATTGAGACTGAGACTAACAATGAACAGAGAGAGAAAGGGTGGGAGAGAGGTGGAAGAGAGAGTGGGGCATAATAGGGGAGGGAGGGACATAGGGGAAGAGAGAGAGAGAGGGAGAGAGAGGATGTGAGAGTCTGAGGCATGTCAAGGCAAGGTCTAGGTATATGTCTTTCCATTCCTTGTGATGTCTAGGTCTTGCCTTGTCTAGGTCTTACCATGTATAGGAGTGTGAGAGGGAGAGAGATGGAGACATACAGGGGGGGTAGAGAGGGAGAGTGAGAGAGAGACATAGAGGGGGGGTAGATATAGGAGAGAGGAGTAGATGTAAGAGAGAGAGAGAGAGAGGGAAGGGGGAATGGAAAATAACAAATAAATTATAGGAGCACGTGCGTGTTCCTATATTGGTTGCCTTGGATTT
This sequence comes from Picea mariana, assembly GCA_032191745.1. NCBI lineage: Eukaryota > Viridiplantae > Streptophyta > Pinopsida > Pinales > Pinaceae > Picea > Picea mariana. The sequence goes on from JASDQU010102017.1 coordinate 99,434, forward strand.
AGGTTCAGGATGAAAAACCTGGTGGTTCAGTCTGCAAATTGATAAAAACCTCTATTTTTATGAATACCTCTTTATATATTTGTATTTGAAGTTATTTTTATATAGGCTAAACAATTCAGTTGTTGGAGAAACTATAGACATAGATAGAGTTGACTATGTATATTCCAAATATATAGTTTTTTTTTTTAAATATGTTTACTATTTTTAATCTATTTTTGTCTTCGCATATATCAAAATCCTAGAATACATACCTCTCTTATTTCTGCTATAATTTTTTGTCGGCTTAACCATTTCTCGAATGAGTTATATGTCGCACTAGAGGAGATTGATATCTACGATCTAAAAAAATAAATAAAAATATTTTGATCATGTTAAGACCCTCTTAGCCTGCACGGACAAAAGGCGTTGTAATTTCAAGGATATATTGACTTTGATAATTTAAAAATACATATATAATTAATATTATAGATTTCCAAAAAATACACCACACTAGAAAAACGAGTTCTCTACAAGTATACAAGTTTTTGGAATGAAATTCCATAGTTAATGTACTCAACACCTGCACGAACAAAGACATATACCTTATATTTTGTTGGAAAAATAACATACCATTATTAGAAAAAATCAAATTTGACATAGTTATTCACAATTTCTATGAATAAAAGTTGTATATTCGGAAAGATAATTCAAGTTCCTACGTTTCATCTTGTTACACCAGATTCAAATTCATTGTAAAAGTACCTTGAATAATCCCTCCAAGTTAAGAGATTGTTGTTTTTCCATGTTTGCGTTACCACTGACGCGTCATGAGAGACCATCAATATCTTGCACTCACCCGCAATAATGATAAAAATAAGGGTACAAAGGTTATGGATGTAAAGAGCGGAAGAAGATCAAGAAAATTCATATCCTCAACTCAAGATCAACTCTCTAGTTATCCATTTCAGTCGCTGGATCATCAACTCAAAGACGTGATGACTGATATGAAAATTAGCAGCTATATTAATTATATAACTTTTTTTGAATCAACGTAAGTGTGTATTAGCATTATTTTGTAAAAATATATGATGAAGAACCAATCATAGAATAGAGTAACATAATTTAAGCTAGTGGTTCTTGATGTATGTGGTGCCACAATAACACGTCACTAGTTTGATTATTCCTACAATCTGTTACAACTTGTGGTTATTGGAGAATTTGATAACCCAAGAACAATGGCTGCTGGTTATAGTTGTGATCCTTGTGTGTTTGTAAGCCTATGTGAAAGAGGTCAGTTTGTAAGATTGATTGTTGGATACATTCAATATCTAGACTTCTCTCCTATATAACTGGCGAATACATCACACTATGTACTTCAACAGATGGAAGCATGTCAATAGAATGATTTAGTATCTAGAATGATTTTCTGTCAAATATAGCGAGCTATGGACTTTGACAGATATAACTATGTAAATAATCGTCGGTCATTACAAATAGACCATTAATGGTCAGAAACAATTATATCTTCAATGGATGAAGTGACAGCTTAGAATGAATGGTGGAGAAGAAGTGTAGTCTACGAGAGTTCAGAAGTGGATAGAGATGCTAATGAAGACTGAACCAGACAAATATACAAGTTCGAAAAAATATTTTTTGTAAAATGTGTTTATTTGATTTTATTATTGTTCTTTGTGATGTAAGCATTAAAGGAGGTTGTTAGAATTAATTCTTACATTAGAATCAGTTTGGGTTTGTTGGATATTGTTGAGATATTCTCTCAACCTCTCTCTCTAAATTTGAAATAATTTGGATTGACAACACTTATATAACTATATTGTATTTGGGTTTATATATGTAATAATAATATAAAGTGTGTGATTGTTTATGCGTTCATATTTCTTAGAATTACACATTTAAACCACTACAAAACACAAGCATTGACATGTTTATGAAGTGTTTCACTTTTCGAATTTATTTTAATAACATTTAGTTTTTATGTTTAATTTTAGTGTAAATATTTATAAAATAACAAAAAAACTTTGAACATAATCTTATTTTGTTTATTTGATTAAAATATAATTAAATCAATTCTAAATCTAATATAAAATAATATGGCTATAATATTATAGAGATGTTGAATTATTTGGGGTTTGGACTATGTTGTTTGGACATGGGGAAAATATTTTCTCTAATGCCTTTCCGTTAGTTTTAGTTAATAATGTCATATAATCATAGATTTTATTGCATCGTTTCATTTGATAGGGTGTTTTTTGGATTTTTATTTGTATATGTTAATTGCTAATTATTTGGGTTATCTCTTAGAGATTTCAATTTTTTTAGGGAGGTTGTAGGGTAATTTGCTTTTTGATGGGTTAGAGATGGTTAATAATAACTTTGTAAATGGTTTTTTTTGTTTGTTCAAGTAGACCATGTCTTTATAGATGATGCTTGAGCACGTCTCAATTATTTTGTGTAGCTTCAGGTGTAGTGGTTAGTGATCATACGACAAATTTTTTATTGATTAGATTGGATAGTTTCCCTAGGTGGGCTTTTACAGCTTGGACTTATGTTTGGCCATGGGTCACTGTGCGATATCTTGATGTACCTTTTGGAGTGGATCTCATGTGATTATGTGGAATCAATGTCTTCAATGACATTAGAACATGAGTCACTTCCAACATTACAAAGACCTCTTATTTGATGGAAACTGACAACGATTGGGAGGATTATTTACGCTTCTCACATCTACTATGTCTCTTATGGGTTGCTGAGTTGAGCTCAATTTTAGCACTTGGAGGCAATTTTATGATCTAAGCTATGGTTGACATATGGTGAAGATAGGGTCATTTAGATGGTCCCATGGGACATGTGTATCATTCCCAAGGATGAGGGGGGTTTAGGAGGGGATCTCTTCTTATCAAGTGTTGTTGTACAATTGATTGCTTCATGGGGGTTTCACTTAGTGAACCTATGACATACCATGTTCATTCATGCAATATTAAAGAATACTCTAATTTCGTCAGATATTAAAGATTATCTCTCAAAACCATTTTGCTGAACCCCCTCCCAATACATATTTTCAATTAAAAAACCCCTATTTTCACTAAATATCCTAATTATTCATTTTCTTTTTGACATATTTAATACTCATTTTTATTTTTACCTATAATATATTGACATGAAATAACTCTTATAAGCATATAAAAAAAATAAAAAATAAAAAAAATAAAGTAAATAAGTTTAATAACATCCCAACATAAAAATATGAGTAAGGAAAATTTGAATTTAAAAATGTAATATTATATTGCTTTCATCTCTCTCTTTAGTCTAATACATGGTTATGCATACATTTTCTAAAAAAATGATAAATATATAATTTCAACTTATTATTATATTATCTTATTAAGCATAAATGTCATATACAAGTGGAGTGGAAAATCATGAATTTGACATCTTATATACTTTGTTTCATTTTTTAGAATGTAATCACATGTTTTTTAAATAATCATTTACTCAACTTAACTCTTAACTTGTGTACATGAATGGACATAATATAATATGCTTTGAGGTCAATGTCATCTCATCACTATAAAAATTAGCTGAGTCTTATATATTTACATCGAAAGGCGTTCACCTATTGACCATTGGCACATTTAATAGGTTTTTAGTGTTTAATCAGTTTTGTATGGACAAGATTAAATATTGATGGAATATTCTTAGTAGTCCCAATAAATCAATGGCTGTGATTTCAACCATTAACTTCCTCACTATTATAAAGACATCAGTTTACATGTTTATTTTTTTACTTTTACTTAATCATATTTAAAATTTACTATGGTGGCTAGCTGATTGCCACGTATGAGTGATTAGGGTTTCATTTTCTAGGCCAACCTAAACCTTTGGCCTTCACCAGCCATGTTCTGGACACACTACCTCCTTCCAGCCAACTCCTTCCGACTCCTTCCGTCCACCTCTGGGCCGTTTCTCTTTCCCGACAGTTCAGGTTTTGCAAGCCGTCCTTTCGACGTTCACCAACCACGAATTTGTGGCTGTGCTAGTAAATATGACAATTAGATTATTGTGGTTCGAGAAAGATAACGTGGCTCCATCCATTTATTGCGGAGGCGGGAAGGATATCCACGAAGGTGTAGGTTCAATGGCGGACCAACTGGATCTTATATGATTCTTAGAGGTTACAAGATGCAAAGGTTTTTTATGGCGACTCATTCAGGGACTTGGGAAAACTTTTTTAGGAGCCTTAGCACTGTTTCTGCGAGTTTTGAGTTACACCGAGGCTCTGGATGATACCTCTTATTATTCTCACGACTGATTTAGTGTTTCCTTTAACTAATCGCCTTGCCAACTCACTTTTTGGCTAGTTTTTGTTGCTCATCTACCATATTTTAGTGACTTTAATGGCATAGTTGAGATTTTATTACTGGAGTGGTTTGTTAGTTGGCAGACCCTTTAGTGTTTGTAGTATATGTCTCATCTTCATTCATTAACATGTTTTAATCTGCGGTACTTACCCACTGATGAGACTGGTAGTTTGACAGACTTCACAACAACTCTGACGTGGCATCCATTGAAGGGTTATGGAAACTTTCTTAATGGAAAGTGAGGTCATGGCACTTCTGGGTGCGGAGTACGAGGAACATTGGGAGAGGGCAGGATTGTTAGCATCGGTGGATGAGCTACGTAGAAGTCATTACAAGAGGAATATTCATAATGGGGATATTAATGAATCATTTACTCCTTTGGAAGAGGCTCCATTTTCACCAAAATCTAGCACTAAACCTCCTCATGTGACAGAAAGAGAGGCAGTCTTGCGGAACCACCAAATATTAGTCCCTCAACCAAAGGGGGACTCTGTGGGCTTAACTATTGTTTGGGGAGAACATGTTAAGGGCACGCAGGTTGAACATCCATAGAGTGAATACTTTATACTTCCATCTGAGGCTAGAACTTCGGGGCGGCAGGGAGGCCATTCCATACAGAAGAGAGGAAGTCATAAGCGACCATCGCGGGTGTGGAGGCCTAAGCATAAAAAACATCGTCTAGTTATGGGGATGGATGTCGGCTTAGAATAAGCGTGCAATCTTGCACTATGTGCTTTGGTGGGTAGGTTAGCATATTGGTCTCGCTATAACCAAAATCTTACAGAATGGATGAAGTGAAATTGGGAGCCTGTTCTAGGTTATTCTCCTGAGGTAATGTCTCTGTTGGGAGGGTGGTTAGGATTTATTTTCAAGAGTTTGGAAGACTCTATGAGAATCTTAGAAAGGTATTGGGACTATGGGGGTGGAAGTCTGATGTTGAAGCAGTGACGCATTAGTTTTGACCCATCGACGGAGTACTTCAACTTTTTCCACCTTTGGGTTCTTCTCCCAGGACTACCACTCCAGTTGTGGAATGTTAAGGAATTGGAGGTGATAGGTAATGATTTAGGTCATTTTATTAAGGTAGATGAACAAGAATTACTCACAACAGATAAGAGAATGGCTAGGGTGCTTGTAGAGGTAGACATCCATGCAGGTTTACTGGAAACACTCAATATAGATTGGATGGGTCATTTGTTTGTTCAATAGTTGGACTACTTGGGGCTTCCATTTTGTTGTTCGCTTTGTAGAAGACCTAGACATCTCTGGAAGGACTATACTCGTACATATGGGGCTTTGGTTGAGGAGGAATCCTCAGAGGATATACCTGTTGACAACTACTCTACATTGATGGATACTCAAAATTTGGGAGATTACTCTGGTATGAGGCATGAGGAGAGTCTAGAACCAACGGTTACTACTTTTATTGGTAATCTAAAACTTTTATGTCCTTCGCTGTATAATCCATTATCTTCTTGGTAAAGAGACCATTTAGATATGGTTTTCCTTTTGGATATGTTACATCAGCTAGAGGTGGGTAAGAGAAAATATTTGGACTCTGTCTAAGAGCCCCTAGACTTAGTTGAAGATAGGTCTATGACCACTCCTGGGCCAATAATTAATCAAGAGATGAGTCCAAAAATTCTACCTGAATCCTTAGCTGAGGAAGATTCAGTTATAGTTCTGGGTTATGGTGAACCCGTCACTAGTGATCATTCTCTAGATAGGATTATTTCAGCTCTAGTCCCCTCCTTTAGTGATAATACAAGTCCCATCCCGCTTCCGACCTACCTGGGGAAGGAGGTAGTGGTTAGAACTAGTACTACTGGACAACACAATGATCCCTCAGGTGATGGGAGTGCTACATGTAAGGATTCGGCATGGTCGCATGGTTTGGGGTTTGAATTATCCCATATCAAAACTAGGAGTGCCCGTAAAAGGGCGGGAAACATTGATCTTTTATTTGCAAATCATAATACTACAAACTTAGAACAAGGGGCGGTTAGAGGCATGAAATCTCTTGCAAGGGAAAAATCATGATCCTTCTCTCTCTCAATATCAGAGGAGTAGGAGGCTCCCTAAAAATGGCCTCCATGAGAATAATTTTGTCTAAAACTCTTCCCAATATAATTTTTCTACAAGAAACACTGGTGGTTGCGGAAAAGGAAAGAAATTTAATGTACTTACTCAGACCTGAGTGGATGATTTGTGAAGTGAGTTCTATTGGAAAGTATGGTGGGCTACTAGTGTCTTGGGATCCTAATCTATTTGACTTGGCATAGGTCCTAAGTTGTGGCGACATTTTTTTGTCAGGTACCAGCTTAGCGGATAAAAGGAAGGTGTCCCTCTTGAATGTTTATGGACCATGTAAAGATCGTAAGAATTTCTGTGAAAAATTTGATGGAAGGGGCTTACTAGCACATGATGATTTGATATTGGCAGGGGATATGAACTTCATGACAAGTTCAGAGGAGATTTTGGGAGTGTCAGCTTTGGCAAATCCACTGGCGGTCTTTTTTAAGGATTTTGTTTTAAAAAATAATCTCGTGGATGTGGCTCTTGCCGCGGTGGTGAAATGGTAGGTCTGGAGTTGAAGGCATTGCAAAAAGATTAGAAAGAATCTACGTGGCGAAGGATCTTATCACTTCTTCGTGTAGATATAGAGCTTGGGTTGAATTTCCTTTTATATCTAATCATGCACCAGTTTTACTTCAATTGGGAGAAGGTCTATCGTCGGTTGATCATCCTTTCAAGTTAAATCATGCCTGGTTACAAAAATAATCTTTTGATTCACTGGTTCATGATGTGTGGAGCGATGTAGGTTTGTAAAAAGTAGAGGGAGAAAAAAGAAGATTAGTAGAGAGACTAACAACTCTTAAAGCTCGAGTGAAGGTCTGGTCTATGGAACAACATTCTCGGGAACGTTTAGAGATGGATAAGATTGAAGAAGGTTTAAATGATCTCTTTCATCAGAAGGCACATGGTTTACAAAATGTGGATTTTGAGCAACAGGTAATTAAACCGGAGGTTGATCACAAAAAACTATTATTGGAGGAGGAAGAGTGATGGCGGAAGAAGAGTAGGGTCATATGGATTTCAAGTGGAGACAAAAACACAAAATTCTTCCACCGATTCGCCAGCTACAGAAGAAATAAAAAAACATATTTGGGAGATAGAGGATGAAGCGGGTCGACTCCATACTGATCAAGAGGCCATAAATGATGAAGTGATCAATTTTTTTAAATCTTTCTATCAGGATAATGGAACAAATAATATTGGTGATCAGGTTGCTATAGTAAGGCTATTTCTAGAATGGTGACGGAGGAGGAAGTATTAAATCTAGAAAAGCCATGTTCTAGGGAGGAACTTCCAGAGGTATTAAAAGGTTTTACAAAGGATAAAAGCCATGGGCCAGATGGCTGGACAATAGAATTTTTCTTACATTTCTTTGAGTTGGTCGGGAAGGATTTGATCGATGTTGTGGAGGAGTCTAGAATCAGAGGCAAGGTAATTAAACATATCAACTCAAATTTCTTAGCATTGATCCCTAAAGTAAATAGTCCCAGCAGATTTAACGATTTTCGCCCAATCACTGTGAAATTTATGCTACAAGATCATTGCAAAAGTAATAGCTAAGAGAATCCATCCTATATTTTCTCGTGCTTTATCTGAGGAACAACTGGGATTTATTAAGGGAAGGAAGATCTTAGATGCTATTGGCACGACACAAGAGTGTCTACACAACATCAAAACAAAGAAAATTCAAGCAATTATTCTAAAGATAGATCTTAAGAAGGCATATGAATGCACAAATTGGGACTTTTTGAGGTTAATCCTTCTACAATGTGGTTTTGGTCTGCCAACTACAAATTGGATAATGGGATGTATAACCTCCATTGTTTATGCAATTCTGATTAATGTTGAGGCAACCAATTTTATTCGGAGTAGAAGAGGACTTCGTCAGGGTTTTCCATTGTCTCCCTTCCTCTTCATCCTTGTGATGGAAGGCCTTAGTCTATTGCTAAAAAAAGGTCAAGCTGATGGAGTGTTGTTTGGGATAAAGGTTTCACGAATCATTAAGGTTTTATACTTGCTATTTGTGAACGGTGTGATTATTATGTCAAAATCCATTGTATCCGAATGGAATGAAATCATTAATATTCTCAGTGTTTTATGTCGGGCGTCGGGGTTGAGAATTAATGTTCAGAAGTCTACCTTTCTACATACTAGAGTCCAACAGGAAACTCTTGATGAATTAAAGATTTGTTTAATTTTTATTATAAATATCTATCGGAAGGCTTTAAATATTTGGGGTATTTCTTAAAACCTGGTAGCTACAAAGTGAAGGATTGGCGGTGGCTCATTGAAAAATTTGATTTTAGGATTAATCATTGGTGTAACAGGCTGCTAACATTGGGAGGCCGATATGTGTTGGTAAAAGAAGTTCTAGAGAGCCTACTAGTATACTGGCTAGCCTTAGCTCATATTCCTATTTCTGTTCTAAATAGGATTCGATAGATGGTCTTTTCCTTCATGTGGTCAAGAAGCAAGAAAAAATGAAGCTATCATTTATGAAACTGGGATATTGTCTCGAAGCCAAAACTTTATGGAGGATGGGGGTTTAGAAACATCTTTATTTTCTACAGGGCACTGGCGACTGATACTCTGTGGAGAGTATTGAAGAAGAAATGCATATGACAACGAATGATAAAAGACAAATATTTGCCACACGAATTGATACTTACATGGTTAAGATCAGCTTCAGCGGTCTCAACCTATGAATTCGAGACCTGGAAAAAATTGTTTAATTCCTTACCACTAGTTTTACAATGGTTGGCATGGAACTCGGGCATAGGACAATTCATTGTTATTGGGAAATATGTAATTCTGGGAATGGGGAAGGATATCAAAGGATTTAGTTGCTACACTTAATCAAAAAAATGTTTACTTACTATATCAAATGGGATGTGATTATACACAGGGAGCAATATGCTCAAATTGGTTAGATAGTGCATCTTTGGGGCTCAAGGGTGACTTAGGATCCGAATGGGAAAAATATAGAAGGAATTTGATTGGATCAGGGATCCAACTCCTTGACCGTCTGGATTTTTTATTATGGATGGGACGTGATAATTCAGGACAATTAACTGTAAAAAATGTTTACAATACAATTGTTGCAAAACTTTGGAAATTTAATATAGGCAGATGGAGGAAAAAACTGTGGAAATGGGACTGTCCTCTAAAGATCAAGTTATTTCCTTGGTTGGTAGCTGAAAATAAAATTCTAACGTGGAAAAATCTATAAAAAAGAGGCTGAGTGGGGCCAGGGATATGCCACCTTTGCAAAGGTAAGAGGGAATTTGGTAAGCATCTCTTTGTGAATTTCCCTTTCACTATTTCAGTTTGGAATAGGGTTAAAACTGCTCTAAAATTCACTAATGGCTGGAATGTTCTAATAGTGAATGAGTGCTTCAAAAATTAGGAAAAACAAAACCTTGATTATCCAACACTGCCAACCTTTATATGTTGGTTTATTTGGCTTGATAGAAACAAGACAATATTTGAGACATGAACTCCATCTATTCAGAAGATAGCATTCCAAGATATTGGTGCAACGAGCAACTATATAATTATGGAAAAATAAACTCTTCCTAGAACTGCAACCTTTGATAGTCTAGAAGATAGAGTCATTGGATGGTTCTACGGGGCAACACAACAGAATGGAGAACAAAGTGGGGTGGGAGGTTTGATAAAGATCAATAATAACACGTCTTATAAATGGACTCTAAATTGTGGTTGAGGAACAAACACTAGGGCGAAACTCATGGGTGTTTGGGACTCTCTAAGTATGGCTTCAAGATTTCCAATTCCATATTTACATATGTTAGGGGACTCTAAGATAGTTATTGAGTGGCTTAATCGGAAAGGAGCTCTTCAGGTTGTATCCTTAGAAATTTGGAAGGAAAGGATTAAAGACACTCTCAAATATTTTAGGAATATATCATTTGCACATATATATAGAGAGAAGAGAATCAAGAGGCATACATATTATCAAAACTGGCTCTAACACAACTGCCTGGAAACATAGCTTTTAACCAATGGGAGTGTGGACATGAGGGACCCACTCTATTATTAAAGATGTTTTAGATTGCATTAAGGGGAGTAATTATTTGCAGTCTAGTAAATAGTTGATGGTCCCAGTAGTTATAGTTTATAGCAAAGTATGAAAGACAATATTTCTTTTTTGATTTTAGTCCTCTTTTGGAAATGCAGGGGAAGAAGCCCCTTTTGTAAGTATTTTGAAACTCTGTGTAGCTATGTTTGGTGTTTAAAAAGCACAAGATATCAAGGATCTATAATGTAAGGCCAATTGTTTTGAGAACAGATTAAATTTTTATAAATATAATGAGAAATTTCCCATGGAAAAAAAAAATCGGAAATAAATAACAGTATAGAATTAATTTGAAATATTGAATTAGGTGAAAGTAGGTTGGTGGTGGAAAATATTCAATTATGGTTTTCGAGTAAAGATTTTTTTAAAAAAGCATGTCATTCATCAATTTTAATAATATTATATGGTTAAATATTAATTTGTGTTAAATATTTGACAATATTTAAAAGTAAAACTAATTTATATAAGATAAATATTATTATAAAAAGTTTTTGAAAAATACATAATATTAAGAATATTTAATATACAGATCATGTTAACTTGATATCTTTTACTTATTGAGATATTTGGATCTCAATTTATTTTTAATTATTTTTTATACATAATAGATCGAGAATTAAGATGCTAATTTATAATGTCACACATGATTGGACCATATTAAGAACCTACCATACTAGTAATGTACCCACAATCCATGCAATTCAAAGAGGTTACCATCATACGATACCCACAAATTCTAACTCATGCAATGCTAGCATAGGTTTTAAACAATTCATTGACGTCCCTTGAACAAGGTTCCCACAAGTCATGCAATGCATTTGTTGTAATTCCATACAATCACTCATAAACAAAAAAAACCTAAAAAAATGGTAATTTCGGTGGCTTCTCTCCTTCCACTATAAGAAATGGTCCATTTAATCAATAAACTAGCATATATTCATGTACACGTTTTTTTTTTAATACCATACAAGTCATGCAATGCATTTGTTGTAATTCCATACAATCACTCATAAACAAAAAAAAACCTAAAAAAATGGTAATTTCGGTGGCTTGGCTTCTCTCCTTCCACTATAAGAAATGGTCCATTTAATCAATAAACTAGCATATATTCATGTACACGTTTTTTTTAATACCATAATATAATTTTTTTTTAATTCAAAAGATTAGTTGCATTGAAGCTAGCAGTGGATACATTCTCCACACTCATAGTACTTCCATAAGAGTACACATATTTCTAAATTAATAACTAAAAACAAAAAGCTTCCCTCCAAACAAGAATTCCAAGTGTTTATTTTGGCAGACTGTATAACAAACTTAAACATAATACATATAACTCTAAAGAACATTCATATTGTTTCATATGTGTACATTTTCTTATTCTTTCCTGCTTCTTGTTGGAAAGATGGGGACTTGCACCTTCGATCTACATAGGAACCTGGTTTGATAAATTGTTTCAACTTTTATTAACCCTGCTTGATTCGAAGTCTCAGTGCCATTATTATTGGAGGAAAGGGAGAGGGACTCCATGCATTGTGAGAGGATTAAAGAGAAAATTCTGTCGCATTCAATCTCTAGTGAGTCAATTTGATGTTTCTGAAAGAGAAGAAGGTTCATGAAGTTGCATTTTGAGTTATATTGGCTTGTTTCAACTTTGTAATCTGGGATGAGATTATCATTACCATTTTTGGCTTGACTAATGTCTTCATGCATGTGAAGGACATGCATTACCTCTCTGATATCTTCATTTTCTATGACTTTTCGGTCTCCCCATTTCACATGGAGACCAATTAGAAACACACTAAGAGGATATAAAATAGCTACATTAATTCGTATAATCGAAACACCAGGCACAAAAATGTGAGGCCAAGATTCAAACCTCCAATAAAGAGAGTGCTCGGGAATTAACCTAGATTAACTTCTCTAGAATGGAAAATCAATGATAACTCATAAATAGAATCCCACAAAGAAGAGAGATGAGACTAGAACGTGCTTGATCGAAACCCTAAAGTAGAGGATAGAAAACAACATTATAGACTGAACACATCCCTTCACCATTGACTATAGACTCTTCTCGCCATAATACTCATTGATCCCTTCCAAGATACCAACCACCCCTCCGAAATAAAACTGAGATTACAACCAGGTTTCAGACCCAATGACCCCCAAACCAGAGTGCTAAACTTTCACCTCGGGGTGGAGCACCAAACCAACATTATCCCATATTTCATGAGGGTATTCATCACGGTGTATTGAATAGCTACATGTGAGACCTACCAAGCCATATGGGAGCATGGGGCTAGATTTCTCTTGGCAACCTTCCAATGTATCCTCCAATTGTTATTCATTGATGATTGCAAGTTGGGAATAGTGTCAATTAATAACAACTGATGATATGATTTAAGGTATAGTGCAATAGTTAAGAACCCCATTTTCTATTAGAGTTCCAAGATCTAATGACGAGGAATTTTTTTCCCAATTATCTGCCTCACCATTCAATTCCCTCTTGATGTAGTGAAAGGAAACCCAATCAAAATGGACTAGAACTTTCTTAATTTGAAAGACAATAGATTTTAATTTGTTTGAGCGATCACTACTTTTATAATTAACAACGAGTCTCCAAAAAATAACAAGGACTTGAGACCATTTTCTTTAGAAATGGAGAGATCACACCACAATGAGTAAGCCTCGGCTAAATTATTCGACACGTTCTCAAGCCCCCAGACATAATGGGAAATATTATTTCCTTCGGGATCATGTAGAATCCCTTGCAAATGTCACCTCTCTATTCATGTACAAGTTAACAATATGCAAATCCACCCAATCAAACTTTAAAATTCAAGAGCAATATCTACAGAGACTTATATTTTCGAATAATTTTTTTCGAGGAAATGTACTCATGAAAAACTCTTTGAATACTTCCCCATGTTCCAATGGATGGTAAGTAGGGTAAACTGTCGGGCCTGATTATGGGGCCTCTCCCTGGGGGAATCAAGAGAGTCGAACCCATGACCAACTACAAGAACTCACGTCTGGCTTTAGACCAATTGATATAACCCTCTGGCCTTTTATTTTCTAATATATGTAGATGAACACTAGGATGCTATAGTGACAATAAAAAAGCACTTACCTTCAATATTCCATCATTTAGCCATGGTTCCCCAAGTATGATTTCACTAATTACCTCATCAAAAATAATTTTAGAAAGGTCAACGCCACAAGCTACATAATCACCAACATTGTCTCAAACCTACATAAATGGAGAAAAACAAAAAATTAAAAAAAGAAACATGAGATTTAGGATATTTCTATTGGATGTTTAAAAAAAGAATATTATTAAGAAATTTTTTTATACTGTTGTTAAATAGATGTTGGTTTGTTTACAATGAGAATATTGGAATATCCTCTTCAACTACATCACCATATTGCAATTTACCAAGGCTTGATATTAGCTATATGTGTGAAATCTTTCTCAACCCAGAGAAAATAATGATTCACAAGTTTTCCATCCCATCCATTACTCTTCATGTCATGCAATTTGGCATGGCTATAAAACCCCACATTAATATCACTCCCACCTCCAATAACTCTCTCTCTCCCCCTCTCTCTAAACTTTAAAACACTATCCTCAAAAACAAACCACTACAAAGGAAAGGAAGGAGAAATGTCCACCAAATTGATGTGAAAACCCTCAACCCTAGTGATGTTTTAGTGATGTTTATGTTAGTATATGCCGACCCTTCTCATTCAAGAAGAAACACAAGTTATAGGAGAGAATTGATGCCAAAGGGAATTATGTTATCCCTCCTCTCACCATGATATAAAAATAAAATTCCTTAGGAGTAGCATCAGTTCCTTCCTTCATAAATTCATACTTGCTTGATGCATCACAAAGCCATGAATCTATATCATGTATTTCAAAATGATTCCAAATGAATGAAAATAATATATATAGATCTGTGCCAATGTTTATGCTACGACATACCTTTTAGAGGAATTTAATATGCATTTCACAAGATCACATAAAGCCACGATCCTTGAAATTATGCCATTGGAGGCCAGCTAAGTTCTCGAATCTCCACCTGTTGTTATTTGCTCAAATGAAAATGTAGATGCATGTTTCTTAATAAAAACATTTCACGACTGAGGCCATGTCAATTCCTTGGATGCATAGAGGAATTTAAAAGTACTTATGCATTGAAAATTACTACAGTGGGTTAGTTGCACCGCATAAATTAGCCCCCCTTATAAATTTGTGCTATAACATCTTTATCCACCTCATTCAGCTAGGACGCACTTTATTGGCCCTGATGCATTCTATGCTTGAGTTTGGATAAATAAATGTGCTCGTAACTCTGCAAAATATCCCTCCTTTGGATATACTTACTGGTTTACTTCATTAAGGGAGCGAATACTCTCTTGTTCCCTTTACGAAATGAGTGAGTGCCTTCAAAATTCAATAAAAAAAAATATAAAATCACGAAAATTACGTAGTCCCACATGAATTTAACTGGAAAATTGGTTCCATAACTTCCTAATTATGTGATAAATGGTCTTAACCATATTGAAATGGTATAAATAAGACCTCAAAGGAGGAGACTTTACACACTAATCCATGTGATACTAGAGTTATCACACATAAATGGTCTTAACCATATTGAAATGGTATAAATAAGACCTCAAAGGAGGAGACTTTACACACTAATCCCTGTGATATTAGAGTTATCATCTGATCCCTATCAGTTAGAGCATTTTTGTCCCCATGGTTTTTATGACGAGCATGTCCTTGAGAATTCCCATTCTCAGTTTATTCCATCTCCCACCTTCTAAGATAGAGATCAAAGACATCCTTGTCTTTCTCTTCTTCACATGGAGTAGAACATTGGAGGTCAAGTAGCCCTGAGTGGCATGGAGCAGGAGGAATCCAGACAGTAGTTACGGGCAGTGCCGAAAATGGAAGTCAGATATAACACATTGCGTTGCTACTTTTATTTATAAAATTAGAGATCTCTCTTATCCCCCCCTATATACTATGTACTTGCATTTTCATGTTTATTTTTAAGTTCCTAGTGTTGGTACTAATGCACCTAACTATAGTTGGTTGGTTATTTCATTATTTATTTATTTTTTTTCAATTTTGGTTTGAGGAAGGTTTATTTTTCTATGTTTGCAGGTTGTGAAGCCCGTGGAAGGAGCAAGATGATTGGAGCGATGATGGTTCATGAATCTTGTATCCAACTGTCAGTTTACCAAGTAGTTCCTCTAACTACGATGGTAGTTATTTAGGAATTATTGTAGGCCAGTCTAGGAGAAAGAAATATTGTTATCTTATATTTTCAATCTATTGTGATTTCACCCTAGTCATATGATAGAGTTTTATTATCTATAACAATTAGTTCCACATGGATAGTCGATCACTGTATGGAAAAGGGGACAAGAATTCCCAAGATAAATTCAGGTAGAAGGATGGGATGAGAAAAATATCTTTATGAGGAACCCACAAATTTGATTGATTCCTTTCACATAGATCCCCATTGCTCAATAAGATCGATGGTTGATATGAGAGAAGGGTTTAATTCCACCAACCCGTGTCCTACCAACATTTAATACCACATTTAACAAAACATGTGGGGTAGACAAGTCATCCATTAACCTTGAGACATTCCAATGATTACCTAGATCGAGGTAGATGGGGGTTAATGTTACCATTGTTCCTACCAATTCATGTCCACGAAAACTTCCCTTCCAATACCCATATCCCTACAAACATAAGGAAATAAACCCTCCCCCCACTCCCCCCCCCTTAATACGAAACAATATATTGACTTCATTTATCACTATTTTAAAAGCTTCTTTATGAATATATGTGATAGGATATTTCTCAACCCAGTGAAGTCCCCATGAGTTTCTTACTACTCAACATGTTATAGGAGAGAATTGGTGGTCAAAACCAATAAAAATTTTAACATTTTGAGACAAAAATGGAATTTGAATCCTTGTCCTACTTGCCTTTACAAAATTGATAAATTTTTTGGTAATGAGGGGATTGATATGGTTCTATGTTGGATGTGTTTTATTCAATATCCACACCCTTATCATTAGTATTATTTTCTAATATAATGACATGCTCTATCCAATGTGAAAGGAAAAGGAAGAAGAACGTTGAAAACCCTAACTTCTAAAGTCCCAAAAGCATAGTTCTTGAAGATACTTAATATAATGAGTGTTGGATCGTGTTGTCATTGATGCCAAAGGATTGATGTCAAAGGTCAAAGGATTGATGTCAAAGGAACAATGTCTTGTCATAGCATACTGATGTAATATGTATTGTCTTTGATGTGAATGGATTGATGTCAAGTGGAATCATAGTCATACGATGTCATGCATAGATGAAGATGGATCAATGAGTTTTCATTGATACGTGATGCATAGTTGGATTGATGTAAAGATGACTCATTATTGTCTTGATAAGGAGTAAAAATGGATGAACTCCAAAGTGTTCCCCTTATGGTGAAATCCCTCACGGGAAGATGCTTTGCAATTAAGTGTCTTATCATGGTTGATAGGAAGTACAAATGGATGAACTCGAAAGTGGTCCCCTTATGGTGAAAGCCCTCACGGGAAGACGTTTTGCAGTTGAGTTATCCTAGAAGTATAGCTAGATAACTGATTCTTAATTGTGTAATAATTAGATGAATATCAATGAATTTGTCAGTGAAACTATCCTAGATGGATAGTGCTTGTCATGCCATTTCCAGTGGTATGTGGAACGTCACATAACTCCTCACGGTTTGAGAGTTATGGCCTTACGAAGTTGGAGGACCCTCATATGTTAACTTGAAGCCCCAAAAGGTCAAATAAGTCAAAGTGCTTGCAAAGAAGAAATTATTTAAAAGTGAAGTGACAAAGTCAAAGAGGATTATTTAATAATAAAGTGAAGTGACAAAGTCAAAGAGTATTATTTAAACAATAAAGTGAAGTGACAAAGTCAAGGAGGATTATTTAAATAATAAAGTAAATGGAGAACTTTCTAATTATGGAAAGTGGTTATAAGAAGGTTAACCCTAAAATGAGGAAAATGGCTTAAGTGGTCAAGTGGCTATTGGATACATGGAAAAGTTCCAAATTGGGCAAAGTTGGACATAGGTGACTATGTGGACAAAGTGGCTATGTGGACAAAGTGGCCTAGAAGATTCTTCTAAGGAAGCTACTTGGAGAGTATAAATAAGAGGCAAGGGTCTCTTGTGAGATATATCTCTTAAGCATACATTGAAGATCTATTTTGAGAGAGAGATTGTCTGGAGGATCTCATGGATGCATCAAATTTTCCGTAAGTCTGAGATCTTGATGATGAAAGTTTTGGAAGTTCAGAAACCCTAGTTTCTGAAGGAATATAGGAGCAGTAGTGGGCCATAGTGCATACATACGCAGGCTACAATGAAGTAGGACACGTACACACGCGAGCTGAAGGAGGACAGAGTACGTACAGTTGGAAGAAATCCATGAAGACTTGAGTGTGAGATGTACCAGGTTCTTGAAGGTTGAAGCAAGTTCCAGATCTGCATTCTATGGGATCCAATCTACCATAGAAACTCTCGTATGGTTACATGGTTGTCTTGATGGATACTCTTGCTTATTGTATGATGAATGCTTAAGGAATTCTTGGTATGGCTGTTGTGATTTGGTTTGTGTTGGTTGATGGAGTGAGCAACACTCTTATGTTTTAGTACTGATATGATTGCCATAGTATACTGGTTTCTTATACATGATTAAGTAGCATTCATATTGTATGGTTGAGGAGCATGAGTAAATTGTTGGAGAGCATAGATGTGTTGTGATTGGATCAGATTGGACACTGACAGAAAAACGTAAATGTGACTGAAGGCTGCAGAGGATTTGAGTTTTTTCATAGAGATAAAACCCTAATTACTCAGAAGGCATACACAGGTTGTAGTACAGACAGGTCGTGTACATACACAAGTTATACTACTGGTAGGGCGTGTACATATACGTGTTGCACTACTAACATGTCACGTACCTGTTGACAGATTGGTATCTATTGAGGATTGATTCTTCTTCTCATTTGGGGCTGAGTTGTGTAAGCCGAGTATTTCATTGTAGAGTTGTTTCTCTTATGGAGTTGTAGCTCTATTCAGTTGTTGTTGATAACCCAAGGGTTGTAGTCCGTAATAACAATAAAATTGTACATACATCTTGTGTTTTTTGTGTTCCTTGTGGTGATGACTTGTTGATGATATATGTTCACATACAACTGATTATAAATGACAACAATAAGTGATGAGTAAATTGGTGATTGCTAACTAATGAGTTTTGTGAAGGGAAATTGGAAAAAGGGCCTAAACTGATTCACCCCCCCTCTCAGTGTGGTCGTTGTGTCCAACAATTGGTATCAGAGCGAGCCTTCACTATAAGCCTTAACAAGCTTGGAGGAGATCCATTGGACACACAAATGGATGATGAAGTTCCAATCCTTGATGAGGAAAACTATTCTACATGGAGAATAGAAATGAAGGTCCATTTGAAGGAAATAGGAGTGGGTGTTTGGAAAGTAGCTATTGGTGGATCAGTTCCTTTGAAGAAAAAATCAAAGTTTGCAGCTCAAAGGGAAGAGAAGAAGAATGATGCATTGGATCCCAAGACCATTCTTAGTGGACTCTCAATTTCTATCAAAGAGAGCATGGGACAATGCACTTCCGCCAAGGATCTATGGCTAAAGCTAGAGGAGACATACCAAAGCAAGAAGGAAGACACTAAAGACAACTCCATCAAGAACAATGAAGGTAAAGAATCTCCAAAACCCTCTATTTGCAATGATTCTAAATGTGATGATGTTGGAAAAAAGGAAGACCTTGAAGACAATTCCATCAAGATCAATGAAGGTAAATAATCTCCAAAAACCCCCGATTGCAATATATCAAAAAGTGATGATGTTGAATATTTCTCTACAAGTGAAGAAGAAAAGCTAGAAATAGTTTGTGTACAGTTAGATGATAGTTATCCCATGGAAGAAGTAGAAGAAGAATTATCAGAGCTTAAAAGGAAAGTTGAATGGGGTCTATTTGAATACAACTATGATCATTGTTACATAGAATATAGCTATCTTTCTGATAACACTAAATTTTTTATTAAAAAGAATCAAAGGTATATCTTGAAATTAAAGAAAATGCTCAAAGAACAAGAAGACAGTAAAAAGACTCAATTACAAGAAAAAGAAGAAGAAGAGATCAAAAGACTAAAGAATGAAATAGAATAGAATAAGAAGCTAGATGATGAGATTGACAAAATTCTTGAAGTTAATGTCCATCTCAAGACCCAAATTGAAGAAGCCAAAAGGATAGAGGAACTATTAAAGAATCAACTAAATGAAAAGGAAGAGACTTGTCATAAGTTGGAAGTTGAAGTTGTTGATATTAGAAAGAAAGTAGAGAAGTCAAACAAATTCTTGAATAGCTCAACAATCTTGAATGAGATCTTGGATAGTCAAAGATCACCAAATGATAAATCAGGTCTTGGATACAACAAAGAAGCTACACATGTTGAAGCAAGCACCTCAAAGAAGCATGAGGTAAGTCCCTCACTCTTAAAGGATGGAAATAATGTTGCAAGTCAACCATTTACACAAGGCAAGGAAAGTTTCAAAAGAACAAAGCAAGGAAGACATCAAGAAGCCATATTTACACCTCAAATAAGAGAAACACCTTCAATATGGACACCAAAGCAAAGGTATGAAATTTTTTTTCATGGTCACTATTACTCATGTAATGAATAAGGTCACAAAGCTTTGGAATGCAGATTTTATGCAAGGAGAGATAATGAAAGATTTCATAACACCCTAAGGTGTTGGAGATGTGATCAAGTAGGACACATTGCTGCTTATTGTCACACCATGAGATGCTACAGCTGTAGTGGATTTAGCCACAAATCCCAGGATTGTTGGAACAAAAGAAGAAAGTCCATGATGAGGACTTCAAATAGCATGACCTAGAAGAAGTCATGAAGTTAGGAAGGAAAACATTTTTGAAAAAATGGAAGCTTAGAGCTCAAGTTCTGAGAAGCAGGGACACCTTCAGAAGTGGGTAAAGAAGACTGAAAAACCAGAGAAAAGTGGCAGCCTTAAGAGAAGCTCAATTATGACATCTTCAAAAACATACGCGGGTTACAATGGTAACAATCATGTACATACGCAAGATGACCTATGAATAGGCCGCATACATACGCGATTTTTCTGTGCAGTAGGTCGTGTATCTGGGGTAAAATCCTTGGGAAAAAGGCTATGCATATGAGTTGTATCATGGTATGATGGTATAGCTCCGTGTTGCAGGGTCTGACATGGTTTGTTGCAGGGTATGACATTGTTTGTTGCAGGTTTTCATGATTACATATTGGCATACATAATTGATGTATGTATGGTGATGACATATGGTTGAGTGTTGAAATACTATCTTGGATGCATTGTACTAACCTTAGAGTGTGGATTGAGACATTTTTATGTTGGAGAACAATGGTGGTTGTGACAGTGAAGTTATGGCACTTTGGTTATGAGATATATCATGATGATGCTAGCTAGAGATGTCATTGATCTACTAGTACATGTATTATTGGATGCTTAGTATTTTTTGTAGTGAATGGTGGTTGAGGTTGATCTGTTGGGGTACATGGCTGATACATATTTGAGTTTCATTGATATATCTTATGATGTATTGATAGAGGCATATTTGTTGGATATATTGGTGCATGCATTTGGCATGTGGATGAGCTACATATTGGGACATGTAGTTGATGAGTTGATGAAGTGGTCACGTTGTACACCATTGATGAGTCATATCTTGATCTATGGTTGATGCATGTTTGGTACACATTTGGTACATTGTTAGAGGCACCTACTAGCAGTTTGATTGGCACATGTTTTATGGTGGATATGGCATACATGGTTGGCACATATTGATTATGGTTCATCTTGTTGTGGTATTGGTGCATGGCTGATGCACTTGCTTGGTACAAGTGGTGATACATGTTTAGTGCATGTTGATACACTCATAGATGGTATATGTTTGTGGATTATAGTACTTGGATAAAGTACACCATTGGTATTACTTGTTTTAGCATATACTTTGGTACATGATATTTGGGATGATATAGTTGAGACACTTGATTGATTGAGATACATGGTTGTGGCACTTGGTTCATGGTGGAGGCATATCATAAGTGATATGACACTTGTTTGTGGCACATGGTTGGCATGTTGGTAGAGGCATATGGTTGATACACTCCATTGATGATATCTTATGGCATATTCAATGATATTGATGTACATGGTTGATGTACATGGGTGTTGCTCATGGTTGGCACACAATATGGCACATGATGTACTTGGTTGATGTTTTGTTCATGATTCTCTATTTCATTATTGACATATCTTATTATTTATGATGTATGGTATAGCATGAGTTTGATTCATGGACATGTACAAAGATCGTCATAGAAAGAGAGGTCGATATATGTTCCGATTGAGCAGTAACATTTGCAGCAGAAGCATATTGCAGTGGTAGCATATTGTTCATATTGAAGAGAAGATAGGGGGAGACATACCCATAGGGGGATTCATTCTTCTTCCCATGATTCTAGGAGGATATATATATCAAATGAAAATATGAATACTTGGAAAATGAGCTCTATACTTGGAGAAAAGAGCACAAAGGCATAGTTCCAGGGGGAGCGATGGTCACAGGGGGAGAATTAGCGATATGTTTTCAGTATTACATCAGAGTGATATCCCTTGTTCAAAAGGGGGGAGATTATTCAGAGGAAGATCAAGGCATCCAGGTAGGGGGGAGCAACCCCAAGGAGAGTTTATGTTGGGGGAGCATCTCCAAAGAGAGAACTACCCTTTTCCATTGATGTAAAAGGGGGAGTGATAGTCACATTGATGTGATTGAGATGATTATTGATGTAGAGCAATGCCTTGTCTACATGTTGCCATCAATGTTGGTTTTGACATCAATGTTGGTATTTCCATCAATGCCAAAGGGGGACATTGTTGGATCATTTTTTCATTGATGCCAAAGGATTGATGTCAAAGAATTGATGTCAAGGGATTGATTGATGTAAAAGGTCAAAGGATTGATGTCAAAGGAACAATGTCTTGTCATAACATATTGATGTAATATGTATTGTATTTGATGTGAATGGATTGATTTCAAGTGGAATCATAGTCATTAGATGTCATGCATAGATGAATATGGATCAATGATTTTTCATTGATATATGATGCATAGTTGGATTGATGTAAAGATGACTCATTATTGTATTGATAAGGAGTACAAATGGATGAACTCCAAAGTGGTCCCCTTATGGTGAAAGCCCTCACGGGAAGATGCTTTGCAGTTAAGTGTCTTATCATGGTTTATAGGAAGTGCAAATGGATGAACTCCAAAGTGGTCCCCTTATGGTAAAAGCCCTCATGGGAAGATGCTTTGCGGTTGAGTTATCCTGGAAGTATGGTTAGAGAACCCATGCTTAATTGTGGAATAATGAGATTAATATCAATGAATTTGTCAGTGAAAGTATCCTATATGGATAGTGCTTGTCATGCCATTTCCGGTGGTATGTGGAACGCCACATTACTCCTCACGGTTTGAGAGTTATAGCCTTAAGAAGTTGGAGGACCCTCATATGTTGGCTTGAAGCCCCAAAAGGTCAAAGAAGTCAAAGTGCTTGCAAAGAAGAAATGATTTAAAAGTGAAGTGACAAAGTCAAAGAAGATTATTTAAATAATAAAGTGAAGTGACAAAGTCAAAGAGGATTATTTAAATAAAGTGAAGTGACAAAGTCAAGGAGGATTATTTAAATAATAAAGTAAATGGAGAACTTTCTAATTATGGAAAGTGGTTATAAGAAGGTTAACCCTAAAATGAGGAAAATGGGTTAAGTGGTCAAGTGGCTATTGGATACATGGACAAGTGGAAAATTGGGCAAAGTTGGACATAGGTGACTATGTGGACAAAGTGGCCTAGAAGATGCTTCTAAGGAAGTTACTTGGAGAGTATAAATAAGAGGCATGGGTCTCTTGTGAGATATATCTCTTAAGGATACATTGAAGATATATTCTGAGAGAGAGATGGTATGGAGGATCTCATGGACACATCAAATTTTCTGTAAGTATGATATCTTGACGGTGAAAGTTTTGGAAGTTCAGAAACCCTAGTTTCTGAAGGAATACACGAGCAACAGTGGGCTAGAGTGCATACATATGTGGGATACAGTGAGATAGGATGCATACACACACGGTTGAAGGAGGGCATATAGCGTACAGTTGGAATAAATTCATGAAGACTTGAGTGTGAGATGTGTCAAGTTCTTGAAGGCTGAAGCAAGTTCCATATCTGCATTTTATGGGCTCAAATCTGCCATAGAAACTATGGTATGGTTACATGGTTGTCTTGATGGATACTCTTGCTTATTGTATGATGAATGCTTAAGGAATTCTTGGTATGGTTGTTGTGATTTTGTTTGTGTTGGTTGATGGATTGAGAAACACTCTTATGTTTTAGTACTGATATGATTTCCATAGTATACTAGTTGCTTATACATGATTAAGTAGCATTCATATTGTATGATTGAGGAGAATGAGTAAATTGTTGGAGAGCATAGATGTGTTGTGATTGGTTCATATTGGATAGTGACAGATAGAAGTGAATGTGACTGAAGGTTGCAGAGGATCTGAGTTTTTTCATAGAGAGAAAACCCTAATTACTCAGAAGGCATACATAGGTTGTAGTACAAACAGGTTGCGTACATATGTGAGTTGTACTACTGGTAGGGCGCATACATACGCGTGCTACACTACTGATAGGTCACGTACCTGTTGACATATTTTTATCTGTTGAGGATTGATTCCTCTTCTTAGTTGGTGCTGAGTTGTGTAAGCCGAGTCTTTCATTGTAGAATTTTTGCTCTTGTGGAGTTGTAACTCTATTCAGTTGTTGCTGATAACCCAAGGATTGTAGTCTGTAATAAAAATAAAATTGTGCATACATATTGTGTTCTTTGTGTTCCTTGTGGTGATGACTTGTTGATGATGTATGTTGTTGTTATCTGTTGTTGATATATGTTCACATACAACTGATTATAAATGACAACAATAAGTTATGAGTAAATTGGTGATTGCTAACTAAGGAGTTTTGTGAATGGAAGTTGGAGAAAGAGCTCACAGAATTTGTCAATGAATCTGCAACATTCTTCAAAGTGTCAACCTTTCCCAGCAACACCTTCTTTTCCTCAACCATGTCTCTCACAAAGTGATATTGAACATCAATATGCTTTGTCTTCGAATGATAAGTTGGGTTATTTGCCAGGAAGATTGCACTCTGACTGTCACAATCTAATATCACTTCTTTTTGTACTACCTGAACACAATCTTTGTAACCATATTGCTTCCTTGCTTGCATGAGTGGCTGCCATGTATTCAACTTCTGTTGTTGAGAGTGCCACTACAACCTGTCTTTTTCTCATCCAACTGATTTCTCCTCCAAATAGGTTAAACACATACCCACTTGTAGATCTTCTGTGATCCAGATCTCCAACCCAGTCTACATCAACAAATCCATGTATGTCCACCACTCTGTCCAATCCTAGTCTTCCTTGGTAGCACAATCCATAACTGGTAGTGCCACGAAGATACTTGAAGACCCTCTTTACTGCTATGTAATGCTCCTTCCCTGGTTTTAACATATACCTGCTCAAAAATCCCACTGCATGTGCAATGTCCGGTCTAGTACATACCATTGCATACATCAAACTGCCAAGTGCACTGGCATATGGAACATGGGTCATGTCCTCTTCTTCTTCATGTGTCTTGGGACACTGATCTGTAGATAACTTTACACCTATAGGAATAGGAACCTTGACTGGTTTACTTCCATGCATATTAAACCTCTGCAATATTGTCTCAACATATTTTCTCTGATTCAACCAGAGTTTCCTGTTTTCACGATCTCTTTTAATCTCCATTCCCAGAATGAAGTTAGAAACATCGAGATCCTTCATGTCAAATTTGGAGGATAGTTGCGATTTCACCTTCTTGATAACATCCATGTTATTTCCTATCAACAACATGTCATCAACATACAACACTACATAAATGAAGTGATTACCAACCTGCTTGGAATATACACAGTGATCAGTCCTGCTTCTTACAAATCCCAATCCAAGGATGTATGTGTCAAAATTTTGGTACCACATCTTAGGTGATTGCTTCAGACCATATAGTGACTTCTTTAGCTTACAGACCAGCTCTTTCTTTCCCTTCACTACAAAGCCTTCTGGTTGTTTCATGTAGATTTCTTCTTCCAGATCCCCATGTAGGAATGTTGTCTTCACATCCATCTATTCCACTTCAAGATCAAAAGTAGCAACAATATATAAAAGAAATCTAATAGAAGTTAACTTAGCAACAGGAGAAAAAATCTCACCAAAGTCAATTCCCTCTACTTGGGAATAACCTTGTTCTACTAACCGAGCTTTGTATTTCTCCACTTTACCTTGTGCATTAAACTTCTTCTTAAACAACCATTTGCTACCAACAGATTTTCTTCCATCTGGCAACTCAACTATATCCCATGCCTCATTCTTATCCAAGGCATCCATTTCTTCAACCATGGTCTTCTTCTAGAGTTTACTATCCTCTGAATTCACTGCTTCCTTGACAGTTTTTGGATCATCATCAGTAATAGATAAAGCAAAATTGGAACAGAAATTAGGTGGACTATACCTTTTTGGTTTCCTTTTATCTCTCATTGATCTCCTCAATATTAGGGTATGAGGTTCTTCTTCTTCTTCTTCCTCTTATTCCGATGATTCAGATTTTGCATCATTCAACTCTAGCTAGCTCTATTTTCTCAGGTTCGTCTTTACTTGGTAGGAATTCCTATTTGGACACATCTTTTACCTCTCTAAAAACAACATCCCGACTATAAACAATCTTCTTATTTTCTGGGTTCCAAAGCTTATAACCTTTCACACCATCTTTATAACCAATAAAGATACATTTTTCATCTTTTTTATCCAACTTACTCCTATTTTCCTTTGTAACATGTACATAATCATCACAACCAAAGAATATAAGATGTTAAAGAGAGAGTTTCTTTTCAGTCCATACCTCGTGTGGAGTTTTATTATCCAATGCTGATGAAGGTGATCGATTGACCAGGTAACATGTTGTACCCACTGCCTCTGCCTAGAATTCATGTCCTAACTCGGCACCGCTAAGCATGCTCCTTTCTTTTTGCATCAGTGTCATGTTCATCCTTTCCACAACTCCATTATGTTGAGGAGTGTATGGGGTAGTCTTCTGCCTTGCTATACCACACTTCTTACAGAATTCTTCGAATTCAATTTCGTATAATTCTCCACCATTATCTGTTCTCAATACCTTTATTTTCTTCTCTGTTTGATTTTCTACCAGAGCCTTAAACTCTTTAAATTTATCAAATACCTTAGATTTCTTTCTAAGAAAATAAATCCATGTGTACCTTGAGAAATCATCTATGAATGAAACATAATACACAAACTTACCTAGTGATGGAACATGCACAGGTCCAAACACATCACTGTGTATCAATTCTAAGATCCTCTTTGCTCTTGTAGCACCAGATGGGAATCTTACTCGATTTTGTTTACCATATATGCAATGTTCATAGAAATCAAAATCCAGAGTGTAATTAGACATACCTTAAAGCATGCCATTTCCGTGTAGTGTTCGAAGGCCCTTTTCTCCAATATGCCCCAGTCTTTGATGCCACAGCATGGTCTTCTTTTCAGGGACAGTATTGGTCTTGTCTTATTTATTTGTCTACTCAAGGACAATAGAACTGTTACACCCATTAGTATAAGTTCTTCCCAACAACTTGTACAGAGTTCCACACCGAACTCCCCTCATCAACACCATTGCTCCTCGTACCATCTTGCAAGTGCCCTTTCCCAATATAGTATCCACTCCTGCATCATCCAACTTGCTTACAGATATTAGGCTCCTGGCTAGTTTTGGAATGTGAAGAACCCCAGGGAGAGTTCTAATCCTTCCATCTTTTAGTAGAAACCTAACCCTTCCACGTCCCATGATTTTTTTTGTCGAGTCATCTCCTAGGAATACATCACCACCATCATATTTTTCGTATTCAGAGAATCACTCCCTGTGAGGAGTCATATGGTATGACGCACCTAAGTCGATCAACCATACATCATGGTTTGCATGTGTACCTGTATATGCTAGGTAAACATCACCTCCTTCTTCAGTGGAGGTTTTTGCCTCTGTGGAAGAGGTACTATTAGATCCCTTTGGTTTTTCAAGCTTCTTAGACTTGCAACCTTTTTATAATGCCCTGTTTTACCACACTTCCAACATTTCCTCAAAGATTTTCTTGGGGACTTAGATATAGCTATAGATTTAGATCTCCCCCCAAAAGGCTTACCATGATTCTTGTCTTGGGTATGACCTCTTACAAATAAAGCATTTGTACTATGAATATCCATGCTTTTTCGCCTCATCTCTTCAAATAACAAGGATGAAACTACATCCTCATACTTCAATGTAGATTGAGTGGTACTACCAATTGATACAACCAGATTATCCCAAGAGTTTGGAAAAAAACATAACAAAGTAATACACTTATCTTCTTCTGCAATCGTAATATTAATAGAGACAAGTTGACTTACTAGAGTATTAAAGACATTTAGATGTTCTGTCATAGAATCTCCATCTTCCATCCTAAGATGATACAACTTCTTTCGAAGAAGCAACTTGTTTACCAGGGACTTTTATTGATACAAATTCCCTAACTTATTCGATAGTTCCTTGGCTGTAGATTCTCCCAAGACATTCAACAACACCAAATCTTCCAAGCAGAGTCGAATAGTACTCCTTGCTCTTCTTTCCAACTTCTCCCAATCTTCCTTTGACATACCAGTAGGTGGTGTACTAGTAGGTTGTGTACCAGTCGTCTGTGTGCTAGTCGGCTGCGTACCAGTAGGTTGTGTGCCAGGATCCACAGTGATCCATTGTTCTTTGTCTACAAGAAGGTCCTCCATCTTCAGCTTCCATAGCTCAAAGTTTTTACCGGTGAACTTCTCTATCTTGATTCTAGAAGAGCTCTCCATTCCTCTTTCTACACTCGAATAACCACTGCAAAAGCTCCCACTAAACCCAGGTTTATCATAGACCCAAGATGAACTTGATCTATCAAGACTGAGCCAAACCCTCAACAACAAAGGCATCCCTCTAAAGCCAAAAACGAGCTCTGATACCACATGTAATTTTTAAACATGTGAAGTAAAGCAATGCATATAGATTTTTAAGCAAAACATAATTTAATCAATGGCTCATACACAGATTACATAGAGATTTTATACCGAAAACCCTCAACTGGGAAAACCTTTCTTATATGCATTATATCGAATTTCACCATTCACTATACAATATATACAATGTTTTTAGGTATTCCATAGATACCAAAACCCTAATCCCTTAATCCAGGATTAATTTAGTAAACCGCTAAAAATAACAAAATCTGCTAAAAATAGCAAAAGCCGCCCAAAACATTTTTTGGGGTGCTGCCCCAAACGCTACGCGT
>JASDQU010102017.1:130525-141402 GCA_032191745.1 Picea mariana
ACACACACACACACACACACACACACACACACACACACACACACACACACACACACACACACACACATAATGTATTAAAAAATGTATTGTTAATGATGATGAAGATGGATACAACAACTGCATTGATGAAGATGATGACAATGACAACGATTATAATGAGGATGATAGTTCAATATGAATTCAAGAGGGTATCCCCACTGAGATAATATAAAGAATGGCCTTCATTGTCCTTTGTGGTATGATAAATAAGAGCCATTCTTTATATTATCTCACTATAGCATGTATTTGTATTATATCAAGGTTTAATAGTTACAAAAAAGAGGGTATATAGGGATTATAATGTTTAAATGGTTATGGTTTATAGGGGTTTTATGGTCCATAGTGTATATGGATTATAGATGATAAGGTTTAGGAATAAATGTGAAGAATTAAAGTTTAGGGATTTAAGGCTAGTGCCAAGGTAATGGTGTGAGGGGGTCAAGGGTTGAGAGAGAAATGCTTAAACAATAACATATGGAGTTGAGGTTTGAGAGTGAAAGGATTAAAGAATAATAGAGGGAGTTGAGGGTTAAGGATTAAGGGTTGAAGGTTGAGGGATTAAAGCTAATTATTGAAGGTTTATACTAAATATTATGGACTAAGGTTTATGAGTTGATGTGAAAGGTTTTCAATGCAAATATTTAAAGTTATGGATTAAAGTTAATTAGTAAAGTTTTAGTTAAATATAAATGGTTAAAGTTTAAGAGTTCATGATTAAGGTAAAACTTAATCATATGAAGGTTAAGAGTTTGAAGTTGAGATCAAATATGGTTTACTCATTAAGGGTTAAGGGAAGGGGTCAAAGATTAAAGAATATGATTGATGGTTTATGGTTAAACATTTTTCTTCTGAGTTTTAGAGTTCAAAGGTTATCTCTATAGTTTGGTCCCTATCTTAATTTTATTTTATGTCACTACTAAGGCATATATGAGTTAAGGATTAAGGACAATAAGGGATATATGGACATCATCTTGATTATGGGTAATAAGGGCTACATGGTCATCTATAACATAACAATTTTCTCTAATGTCAACTATACATCCAAGTCACATAGTATGTGAGAAACAATTTACCATTAAGATCTAAATCAAGAAGGGTGAACCATAAAAGTGATCAATTTTAATCAAATCACTTTATTAAATAAGATTTATTGCATATCTAGATCATGTTGATCTTGAACTTCATCCAATTCAATATCGAAGACTCATCGAGATAAAAATTTGTATCCAACCCTTCAAAATCATTGAAAGGATTGTCCATAAAAAAATCTGGGACGTCCAACATTAAGTCATCATCAATATAACCATTTTCATTGAAATGAAGCATAGGATGTGATCTAATGACTGGATTTTCAACTTCATTCTCTTCTTTGTCCAACACTTCTTCTTTCTCTCCTGCATCTTCTTCATCTTCTTCTTGGACATCTTATTCTAGAAAAATATACGTTACAAACCTTCCTCTTAGATCAAATCTAACAATAGATAACCACCCTTCTCTTCCCAGAAATTGTGAATAAAATGGTTGCTCACATTGAATTGGAATGACATAGAGCTATATACTTGACTCATATGTACTACTATTAATCATGGTAAATCCATTATCATGATCAATACAAATCCTTCCATTACCTTGTAGTAACAATCTGTACCACTAGACATTAAAGAGAACCACTTTGAAGGATTTAAAGACTATATCCAATATATCTTCCAAATATCCATAGCACCTCAAATCATATGTGATCGGATGCCTATCACCCCTATGGGAAATATTAATAACATGGAAAATTGCAATTATCCCATTGCCACTGATTTTCTTCTTATCATCCAAATGTTTGATGTGATATTTTCTACCATTACACCACATATCTTTGTAATGTTTCACCTGCATGCTCGACATGTTATAAATGTGTTGTCATGAATTGATAACTATATGTATGAGATAATTTGAGGGACAAAAGGTAACACAAAATTGGGGATTCAAATCTAAAATAATGGGAAATTATTACTTTTCTATCTTTTGCAACATATGCTATATCAATTTCCTTCTGTGTCAAATTTCTATAATTATCCAAATAAGATATTATAATAAAATACACCACCCTACTCCATAATAAACTATGGTAAAATTCATTACATCATTCTATACATATCTTCATTCATTCGAGATTATTTGCAACATAGAAATGCAACGCATCCCACTCTCCACTTCCTGGATGAAGAAAGAAAAATATATTTAATGCACCAATAAATCTTAAAAATATATGTATGAGGATAGTAATTACAATAAAATACAACATCTTTCACTTTTCTCCAACTACATTTCCCCAACAAAGCCTCCCCTTTAAAACTTTTGGTGGAATTGACATCCCAAAGGAGAGGCACATTAATATCATCCACTACTTTGGTAAATACTTACTAAAATACATTGTGGAGATATATTATAAATCCTTCAACCATTTATCCCTCTAGATGTGATCTTTGCCTAAAACAATCCTTCAAGTTCCTCTCCATCAACCACAATGACCTTGTGGGCACAAGTCCACATATTTCAATCTCCTCAAGTAAGTGGATGAGGTAATGTCCTTGTGCATTGAAAAATCTTGGAGGTAGATACTTTGCATTTCACACATTACACAAGGAATATATCTATTCCAATGGTTAATATCCTCATTATGGATTTCTTTAGATGACAACCACCTAAAAGTGCAAAGGAATCACATGTCAATATAAAATTATACAATTCAAGTAAATCCAATGTCAACAAGTTCTACGAGTAACATTTCAATTATAACTTTTTACTTACCTCATGTACTTTCCAAAATTGTATATAACTTACTTTGTGTTATTGAAAACGTTGTTTGGGAGAGCTAGAGGTAGAACATATTGTAACAAGGAAAGAAGCATTATAGTTTGATTTTGATTAGAAAAAAATATCTATTACTAACAAATAATGTATATATATCATAATATGATAAATATTAGAAAATGTCAAACCTTGATAAAGGCATTCCAATCGTGAGCTTTTGCCCCACCAAAATCACATTTTTCATTAATACATTAAATTGATGTTCGAAGCAAAACCAATGAGAAGCTTAATATTCAATTTAAACTCTTTTACAACATCGTTTTCTTATGCTATTAATAACCATGGAAGATTGGTTGATTTTCTATCACTTATATAACAATGAGTAAAGTGTTGTATTACATTGGCTTCCTCAATGTTACTAATAACTTTAGCAATTTTTTCCATGTTATACCTTCCATCTATAACTTTTCATAAGAATTATGTGGCATTCTTTCCAATATGCATTGTGTCAAACAAATGAGCTACTTGTAGGTGCTCATAATATGGAAACTGATTAAATTGTATGCAGTATCATTTCATACTTCATGGAAGCCCATCTTGATGACCTTTGGGAAACATAAATGGAAACAGATTTTTTATTAGAGTAAATATAAAAAATAGAACAAGTAACAAATATGGATGTAATTGAAACCAATTTCTTAAACACATCCTTTCCTAAACTTGAACATATAGGTATTGTTCTAGGACCACATATTGGACATGCATGTTTACCCTTTCTTTGAATCCCCACAAGATATAGAATAATGTTGTTCTTTACTTTGGATTTATGAATTGATTATTGAAATTACTTCATTTATTAGTTGCTTGGTGCATTTGAATCTCAATTAGTTAGTAACTGGTTAATAATTGTTCTTTGCTAGTTGTTGGGATGTTCAACTAGAGACAAAATAGAATGCAAAAATATTCAAAAAAATGAATGGAACAATAAAGTATGTATAGATTTATATTGAAATTTACATACCACAAAAAAATTTAGCCTCAAATGTGAAATTGGGTTGAAACCTGCACAAAGAATCTAGCTAGAAACAATGAACAAAAACTTGCACAGTTGAGAGAAGAATTGGAGAAAGAATGAAATAATTGTATTAAAAAAATGAGAGAATGGAAAAATACATGTGATATATTCTACAAGGTTGAAATAATGCACCATAGTAGTGATCTAGAGAGATGTGGACACACACTGACATAAACCAGAGTGAATTTCCACCTAGTCCTAGTTAACTAGACATGCAATCATCCATTAATTGGATCACACAAGTGGAGTGGAAAGAATATCATGCATGCACATGTGTGGCACCCTCCTAGCCTCATGCATGTGAAGTTCACTCTCCTAGTGATGATCCCAAGGTGAGTGTGCCCTCGTAGTGATGATCCCAAGGTGAGCATGCAACATTTGGTGATAATATCGAGGTTTCCATGTGAGACTTGATGCCATTAGTCTAATTGAAGTACAAGTGAGTAATGAATGAAGAGGATGTGGCTCCCTCATCTAGGAGAGAATATTATATCAAACCAAGGGGTGCCCTCAACATAGACAAATGAACTTAGGAAAATAATTACTAGGTGGGTGTGTAATATCTCTAATACCCCCCTTAAAGTACTACTAGGAAGTACAAAATGAATGGGTCCCGATAAGAAGCCATATTAGGTACCCATTTTACAATGCATCTAAGAAACATAGAAAAAATAAAAAAGAGGAAAGAGGGAAAACCACATGGGAACAACCACCCCCCCCCCCCNATCAAAATACAATGTTGACTAGGACTAGTTCTTTGCAGTTGATTTCTTCATTCCAAGGTGACCTAAAAAATGTGCTAGTTTCTACTTGGTGAATTTTTTGTTGAATATGTAGATGTATGTATGGATACTATGAAGTAAATTCACTAGTGAGATTTCAATATTTATCCATTGCTCCAACTGGGAGGCAGAGAATCAATGAGGGAATTGTGTTCCTCATTCTTGGTAGCTTCTTAATAAGGATTTCCTTCATCCTCTGCATGGGACTAAAGGTCAGATGCTAGAACAATATAGAAATGCATGGGAATTATTGGTTCCATGGTTGTGAGAGAATGTGGATCTCCCTCAAATTGGGATCTCTTCCTTCTAGGATCGAAAATGTCACTCTCAAGATCACAAACTATTGGTAGGATGGACTGTGCCCATTTGGTTCTTGGTTTTGGATCGGCACATGCTTTCTCATGTACTTTCAAATCCAATTCATAAATCATATATGAAATATGATCTAAAGACTAGAAGTATTATCTATGAAATCTCCTTCAGGAGGAAGCCGAGAAATTTGTTCTTTTGGTGGATTTTCTACGGGTTTTTTCTTGGAATTCTCTGGCTCACATTCTTCATGATCATCCTTTTTCCTGAATAGGACCTCCAATTTGGTACAGACTTCATCTGGAGTTGTGAATGATTCAAAGTGGAATAGTAATTCAAGAGAAATAGAAAAGTAGATAAGTATGAAAACCATATCATGTATGTTGAGAAAATGGGATTTCTCATTAGTATAATTTGGTGTTGCTTTAGTTCCCATAGTGATTCAATATAAGCCTTTTATTTTGAGAAGAAGAAGAATATTTGGATTCCAATCAAAGTAGTTGTATGGGGTAAGAATGGAGGATGAAGGAAATTTCATCCTTTGTGAATGCTTGAACAATATTTTGTATCTGCAATAGATATATTGTGAACCTTATTCCTAGCACTTGTGGGATCTAATAACATGTGAAATTGAGTTAAAACCTGAGAAGAGAATCTAGGTAGAAATAATGAACAACAAACTTGCAAAGTTGAGAGAAGAATTTGAGAAAGAATGAAAGAATTGTATTAACCAAATGAGAGAATGGAAAAATACATGTGATATACTCTACATGGATGAAATAATGCACCATAGTAGTGATATAGAGAGATGTGGACACACACTAACTTAAATCAGAGTGAAATACCACCTAGTCCTAGTTAGTTGGCCATGCAGTCATTAGTTAATTGGCTCACACAAGTGGAGTAGAGAGAATCTCATGCATGCACATGTGTGGCACTCTCCTAACCTCATGCATGTGAAGTGCACCCTCCTAGTGATGATCCCAAGGTGAGTGTTCCCTTTTGGTGATGATCCCAAGGGGAGCATGCAACACTTGGTGATAATACCGAGGTTTCCATGCAAGACTTGACTCCACTAGTCTAACTAAAGTACAACTGAGTAATGAGTGAAGAGGATGTGGCACCCTCATCTAGGGGAGAGTATTCCCATATAGGGGATAATATCTCAGACCAAGGAGCGCCCTCAACATAGACAAATGAACTTAGGAAAATAATTACTAGGTGGGTGTGTAATATCTCCAATACCAACACATCATGAATTGTCCATGGATCTGAATTTTTTTTTGACCTAATGGTTTGGAGATGCCACGGATAGTGATGTCGACCCATAACTCTAAAATTTCATCAATAAGAGGATCAAGATATACATTCATATCTCTAACTTGGTGCTTACCTAGTTATTTGAAAATACAAATAATTAATTCATTTTACATGCAAAATATGGAAAAAATAAATTAATTGGTATGATTTTAACATTCATAAAAATATACATGGAACAATTAATGCCAACATCACATTCTCCCTCTTTAGTAACATATAAGCAGGAAGGATATTGTTTATAACAAAAGTTGGACAACATGAGTAAATGGATCTGATCTCTATTGATTGACACCATCAGTTGCCATCGAATTTAGTCTAACATTATGAGGTTATTCTTTTAAAATGGACTATCCTTCCTCGATTTCCCTAAATGAAAAACCATATCCATCTTCTCTTCTCTTCCATGCATGATAATCCATAAACTTTTTTGTTTTTTGCACCTGAAAAATCTTTTGAAATGTGGAAGTATGGGATATGATGAAGAACTTTGCAGGGAACAATATTTGTTACTATATTAGTTCAATATCTACTAATTCCAAATCTAGGGCATTCAAAAAATTTTGCATGTTGTCCATAATATATAATATGATCATTAGGACATGCATCGATTGTGTGATAATACATTCCTATATATTTCATAATGGAACACAATTTTCGATATGTGCAAGGTAAAGTATTCAATGGTGGTAAGAGAAATCACCTAACAATCTAAAATAAAAAATAAATTAATAAATTGAATAGTGAATATTAAGGGCCTATATATTACAATCACAAAAAAAACAAAAACTTATATTTATATACATAATCATCTTTAATACCTTAGGATATGTGTTATACATGTGTTTGAAATACCCTTCAATACCTTCAAGTTAACGAAAAACAAAATAGAAAAAAAAAAGACTTGTCTCTGAGTCTTTGTATAGGGGTTTTTGTGCCTTATCAATAAGAGGTACATTGTGAATATATTCATAGATCTCATCCACAGGTGCATTCTCATCCATGGCAAGAAATATGTCATGGAGCAAGCTATTTATCCCTTCATTCTCAATAATATCAATGTCATGTTCTTCCATGGCATCAACTTCATTTGTTTCACCCTCACCATCTCTACTATGAATTGCATCATTAAGAATTGCAAGCATAGGCCCTTTTCTCTTTGTAATTACAAATAAATTAATATAATTAGTTTCTAAATATTAAAACTTAAAAAAAACGACAAAAAACATGTTTTCTCTGTCTTACCAAATGGTGATATTGGGTTCCCCCTTCCAAGTTTGTAACAACCCTAGTTGAATATATGTTTAGGAATTATTAAGTAAAATTTTATTAGGCAATTAATTTTTCTAACATGTTATTAACTAAACAAAGATTGGTATAATGATATTAATTAAATATTTATTAATTAATTAATGTTTATAATTTTGATTAATTAATTACCTATTACATTCAATGACTTGGGTATTAAATTTAAAAGGATTAATAAATTTAATTGTTTAAATTAAAGGATTACGTATACAGAGGGGATAATGAGCATTAATAATTGGATAAAACATAACTAATCAGATAAGGAGCATTAATAATTGGATAAAACATTAATAATCGGATAAGGAGCATTAATAATAGGATAAGACAATGAATGTATGGATATGAGGGGGGGAGGCTTATGGAAGGGGGGATTTTTTGGGGGGTTCTCTTGGATTTGGGGAGGAGAGTTGGAGCTCTGTATTTTGAGGTTCTTACGGAAGAGGGGATGGAGTTTGAGTTCTGTAGTCAGGAAGGATCATACAGGGGGCACCGGTTTGCTGGGGGTTTTGGGCACGGGGGCCAGGATATCCATATGGTATCCTAGAGCTAGGGAGCCGCATAGGCTCTGTTCCTAGTTGGAAGGAAGGAAAAATCGGTTTTGGGGCACAATTTGGTCAAAGCAACAGGCTGGGCAGAGCAGTAGGTAAAAGCAGCAGGGAGGACATTCAGAGGTCGGGAATTTAGCATCACACAACAATATTTTTAGGTACGCATTCTCATGAATATGTAATGGGTATTTAAAATTATTAGCATGCTGTTATTTAGAATTCTGTTGCTTATATGAATTTCTGCTACTTATATGATGAATGAAAGAAATTAATTAGAAGTAATTTTTATTTGTTTAAATTTATGAGTATTTTTAGGCATAATTTAAAATTAGGTTCTTACATAATGGTATCAGAGCGCTGGTTCAAAATCTGGAACCAACGGCCTACCTACCTACCTACCCACCTACCCGATTTAGTAATGGAATTGTACCCACCCAAAAATTAGATAAATCTGGGCCTGAGGGCCAAGTTCCAGCTCCAAGTCCCAGCGCCACCTCCACCTAACTTGTAAGCCAAGTATACATTTTGATTTTAGTATATACACAAATCTATATATAATATATAAACAATATGCCTGGAAAACAAAATTTGTTTAATATTATACGTATTTAAAGTGTTAAATAAATTTTGGCACTTGGCTCAATTAAACAAAACAATATATATAAATATAAAAAAAAATAGAGTATAAACCACATTACTAAAAGAAAACAAATAAAAATAATGGGCATACAGAATGATTAGGAGGATATGTTTTAGCTCATCAAAGTGAACTCAGATACATAATCCCTCGCTATGCCTATTACAACAATAATCTTTAACATTATGCTTTTAAGATATGAACAAAAATATCACAGTATTCTTCATTCTATTTCATGTACAAGCTTAAAGAAGAAATGTAAGGGAGAGCAAGCTTAAAGAAGAAATGACTTATTCTTCCCTGTTCATCTTTATTCCTAATTCCTATCTGTCTCTGTATCCTATTTGAATTCCTATCTTTCTCTTTATCCTATCTTAATGTTAATAACTACTTACTAATATCTTAAAAACTAATTACTACTAATATCATAAAGGCATTCCTAATCAAATAAAGAAGACATATTTATAGATGGAGGAGAACACACTATGACATAATTACATTTGTAACTGTTATTCCTACAAAACTGAAACATCAAACCTGAAATAAACTTAAATCTTTTTATCTATTTTTTTTTAATTTCTTTACAAAAAAAACTCAAATAAGAAATATCAGAGAATATTGTTTAAGTGAATCTTACCGCTATTTCAATTGCAAATGCATGATAGAATTGGCCTAGTGGCAAACTACGAAATTTAGGAATCCAGGCACAACATGTATCCATAGAACACAATCGATCGATTTCAAATTCATGTGGCAACGCACCAACATTCTCAGAGATAGAGCAAACCCAATTTCTGTATATGTTGCACCACGCTGTAAGAAAGTGAATGCCACCGACAAAATTTAGTTCATTCATTTAAAGGAGAATGGACCCACGCTGCATGAAAGAGAAGGCCACCGTAAAGAGTTGTGTGTGCGTACAAGTGATGTAAGTCTAAACCATAACCAAACTCCAAGACCACATGTTAAAGAAAAAGTCAACACATAAGTTACCACAGCCCCGTGCAAGCGCCAAGCCTCTTCATTCAACATGTCTCTACAATCGCAGATCGACAACCAAACATCGAGCACCCGAATCGTGGAAGAGACCACAAGGGCCATTGATTTTGCACAACACGTCTCTACACTGGCAGAACCACAGCCGAACGTCTTGAAGCACACATCTGTGACCTAGCCGATTTCTACGTCCACTACAGCTAAGCATATATTATCCAGAGCTTAGATCCTTTCAAAAGAGAGGGTCGATCAGTGTTGAACCCACGACCTCCGCATAACTGTCTACCCATATATTATTATTATTATAACCTTCTAAAAGAGCAGGGCAATATAATGCGGCCTCTCTTATGTCTTCTAGCCCACGCACAACCTCCCAGGCTTAACAAGGAGACCAGAACAACACCGAGCTGAAACTGGTCTGGAACAAGGGCGCATTATCTCTTCAGAGGGTTTGAACACCGAATCCTGCATATCGCTCTTTGACCAAATGTCAGAATCATGGCAATTCGGAACAGATCTGAGCACCATTTAGCTTGTCAATCCAGGCATTTGAGACCCGCCAGAAGCGCAATCAGTCTGCAAATCACAGATTTCATTTGCTCGTGAAAATGTGCCAACAACCCTCGATCGAATTTGAGCCGAAATGGCAGCAGAAAAGAGAAGCTCGACTGCAGGCTCGACAAATAAGCACCCAGACACAACGCAGAGCATCGAAACATTAAATGAGGGAGGAGCCCATATGGGGAAACCACTATACACTACGCGTGGAATTTTTTTTTTGTGTGCAAAATCTACACATAAACCATACAATCCAACGCCCAAGCGAAAATTTAGCGAGAAGGCTTAGCTCCCGCTCCAGCTACATGCATCCACAATACACATTAGGAAACAATATACAAGCTAGCACCAAACACAAATAGGTAGCCTGAGGCACACTTCGTCTAAACAATAACATACAACCACACTATACGCAACACCATACAACCACAAGCTAAGGATGTGTCTCACTTCACCTCATCACCACCCGCTCACATAGCCGCATGCTACAGCCGAGTTAAAAA
>JASDQU010102017.1:151860-170442 GCA_032191745.1 Picea mariana
TGTATCCTCCAAAACCTGAAGTCATGGGAGGATGGTGTTAGTTCACACTCCCCAAGACGTGTGATGATGACTGTCAGATGCCTGCTAGGGAAGCTTGGTCGAGATAGCGACACTTCCTCTTATGGGTTCTATTTGGAGTTAGGTCAATATAGTTGATGCTCCAAGATAGTCTAGCAGAGGGAGGATAGGAATGGAGATGGAAGTAGGTTAGGGAGGAAGGATGAGTAGTAATAGTTGAGAAGGTATGGAGATCTGTCTTGTGGTGGAATTTAATGTTTTCCGTTCAAAAAAAAAAGAAAAAGAAAGAAATGTGTATATATGAATATTCATAATTACGTAACTAAACCACAATTGTCTAAATAAAAATTGTTGAACTGGATAATAGTAATTAAAGGATTTCTCAAACAATTGATTGGTTTGTTGTCTTTTATAAAAGACTAGTCTTGCTGACTGGATTGGATGCATACCTAAATTACTAAAGGATGGTAGTTTTGATTATTAGTACATGCACGAGACTTATATGTACTAGCTACACATGCATTTCTTGTACATATACACTAGTATGTATGAGTTTTCTTGACTTACTTACTGATAATGTTAGTTAATTGTTATGAATGTGTGAACCAGGTTTCTTTTCCTTTGTACCATAAGACACCTTAACTTTGGGACGAAGTTTCCTGAAGGGTGGGTGTATGTAACAACCCTAGTTGAATATATGTTTAGGGATTATTAAGTAAAAATTTATTAGGTAATTAATTTTTCTAACATGTTATTAACTAAACAAAGATTGGTATAATGATATTAATTAATTAATTAATGGTTATAATTTTGATTAATTAATTAATTAATTAATTAATTACCTATTACATTCAATGACTTGGGTATTAAATTTAAAAGGATTAATAAATTTAATTGTCTAATTAAAGGATTACGTATACAGAGGGGATAAGGATCATTAATAATTGGATAAAACATTAATAATCAGATAAGGAGCATTAATAATTGGATAAAACATTAATAATTAGATAAGGAGCATTAATAATTGGATAAAACATTAATAATCGGATAAGGAGCATTAATAATAGGATAAGACAATGAATGTATGGATATGAGGGGGGAAGGCTTATGGAAGGGGGGATTTTTTGGGGGGTTCTCTTGGATTTGGGGAGGAGAGTTGGAGTTCTGTATTTTGAGGTTCTTACGGAAGAGGGGATGGAGTTTGAGTTCTGTAGTTGGGAAGGATCATACAGGGGGCACTGGTTTGCTGGGGGTTCTGGGCATGGGGGCCAGGATATCCATATGGTATCCTGGAGCTAGGGAGCCGCACAGGCTCTGTTCCTAGTTGGCAGGGAGGAAAACTCGGTTTTGGGGCACAGTTTGGTCAAAGCAACAGGCTGGGCAGAGCAGCAGGGAGGACATTCAGAGGTCAGGAATTTAGCATCACACAACAGTATTTTTAGGTACGCATTCTCATGAATATGTAATGGTTATTTAAAATTATTAGCATGCTGTTATTTAGATTTATGTTGCTTATATGAATTTCTGC
Organism: Picea mariana; assembly: GCA_032191745.1. Classification (NCBI taxonomy): domain Eukaryota; kingdom Viridiplantae; phylum Streptophyta; class Pinopsida; order Pinales; family Pinaceae; genus Picea; species Picea mariana. The sequence continues at coordinate 153,407 of JASDQU010102017.1, forward strand.
TACTTATATGATGAATGAAAGAAATCAATTAGAAGTAATTTTTATCTGTTTAAATTTATGAGTATTTTTAGGCTTAATTTAAAATTAGGTTCTTACAAAGTTCCCATGCTCTAAGCAATGTTTCTTGGTTGTTGACCTATTAATTTTTTTTCTCTTTATGAGTTTGCATTTCGTGTAAGGGAAATAACATTTCTCATCACCAACATCAAGAGGTTTGGGATGCTTTTTCATGATTGCTTGTATACACAAAATAATTTCATTCATCAAGATCAACATTCGGGCAGACTATATATAACCAATCGGTTGGATGCACCAATGCTAGAGTTAGGCTTATTTGACATTGTTTTATATTTTAACAAAATATTCAACATATTCATTATTGCAATAAGAATACATTCATAGAATTTCACAAATAGAGACTTGATCAAATGGTATTAACAAATTTTAATCAAATAAAATTTTAATTGTGGGTAGGAAAGTTTACTTGTAGTATTATGTCAACTAATCCCAACTCTTCAGAAAAATATGGTTGTTTTCATTTGCATGGTTGTCTTTACAATGACAGGCAATTTTTTTTATCAATAGACATGTCAAAAGTATAAAATATTCGTTAATCAAAAAATAAATTCCTTAAACATTGTGTAAGCAACGATCAATCAATGTAAGGTTTATTTGTATAAAAAAGTGTGTGTGTATTGGAAGGTAATGTCACTTAAGAAACATCATTATGTGATGCTTTTCTAGGGATATAAATATATATATATATATATATATATATATCACATTTTCCCACTAATTTTCTATGTTAAAACATTTTTTTTCAACAAATGTTAGTTCAAACATCGAATTTCAACCTCAAAAGTAGTTGTGCTCATGTTCAATCACATCATCTTAGGAAACAAATCTTCTTTTCGTAGGACCTGTGGAATTCAATGTCGTTTTCCTAAAAGGATTGGTGTACTATGATGAGTGGTTATGCTTTGCTTCACTCAAACCAATTGACTATCACTAACCTTGGTGGGCTCAACCCTTAAGAGGATCTGTTCAAAATGAATGCTATAATGCCATAACTATTTTGGTGTGATTGTGGGTGGAGTTTTGGTCACCTCCTTCAGTAGTATGAATCATGGAGGTTATATTCCCTTTTTCATTAGAAGCATGCACTGGCCCCTTTCCTTCAAGCATGTTGGGTGTCTATAGATTTGGAGGACAAGTAACTTCTCTGATTACATACTGTGAGATTTGTTCAACTCTCCCACCAATCATGGATTTTTACAAGGATAATTGTTTATGGGGGGCTCTCGTTCATTGTTGTTTTGGAAAAGAGTGGTCATTTTTATGGTCTCTATCTTATTTGACAATTTTTTGAGTCAGTGAAGCACATGTTTCAAGATTTCCATTAATTGAAAAGAATGGTTGGAAGTACATTTATGATCAATATTCAGTTCTTCTTTAGGGAAGGATTCATTGGTGGGAACTTTTCTTGGTGATTTCAACTATTTGGTTTGCTCCTCTTTCATTGGTATTTGGCATTTTTTGAGGATATCTACTCTGTATACCCTCTAGAAAATTTGATGTAGGTATATTTTTTATAATGAGGTTAGTCTTTTATCTACTTTCTATAGCATGTGGAGGAATGAAGTACATACACAGTTTTCAACTAAAGGTTCTTTTCTTATTAAGAATGTCAAATCTCTAATCTTACAATCACATATTTTGATTTATTTTTACTTTAATAACATCAAGAAAGAAAATTAAACTCTCTCTCTCTCTCTCTCTCTCTCTCTCTCTCTATATATATATATATATATATATATATATATATATATATATATGTATGTATATATATAGAGAGAGAGATAAAAAAAATTCCATATATAAATTATAACTTTACTTATATTTGTATCTAAATAATAATAACTTAACCTTAACCTTTTTTCTTTTCTCTATATCTCAAGTTTAAGAACTCATCCTTTTGTTATATCAATCTTATTTTCTTAATGGAATTTTACTTAATTTAACTTAAGAGATTTAAAAATCATGCACACTCTACTAGGGTTCTCTGCATTTTCTAAATCTCTGGCTTTGTCTTTTTCCCTCATGAATGGATCGCTCGATGGGGTTTGTCCCCCCTTCCTACAATATTACCCTGAATAATGGTGGCCACGACACTTATACAACATCTCATGATGACTCCTCTCGCATTCTTTCTCAAGCTAACAATGTTTCTGTTGCAATCCCATATCATGATGATTGCATGGAAGATCCATCACATCCTAATAGCGATTTTCCCAAATGGAAACCTAGTCAGTGCAATCCGAAGGAAAATGCGATGCCCAGATACGAAATTTGCACATAGTGAGTCGAAAGTTATGTTTAGATCATGAAAGACCACACGTTCATCCATAATTTTCTTGGAATATGGTCCTCGGAGAGAGACCTTGTTGCATGGATCAACTCTCATTGGAAACCCAAAGACCACTTTGAGCTCAAGCTCGAGTCGAAAGGGATTTTCATGACCATTTTTCAAAATCAGGATGATTGAGAAAGGGTTTTTGAGAATGGGCCATATTGTTTTCACTCAAATAGCCTGCATCTTCGGCAATAGACTGAGAAATTCAATCTTGAAAAGGAATATTTTACCTATGCGCCAGTGTGGGTTCCTCTCTATTCACTTCTACATGAATATTGGGATGAGGAAATCCTGGTAGGAATAGGTAATACACTAGGAAATAATGTCAAATATGTAGAAGCTACTAAACAACGCCACTACACCACCTATTCCTGGATCTACATCTATATGAATGTTTCCATCCATATCCCCAATTTGATCTACCTTAGCTATCATGACTCTAACTAGTCTATTCAAACCATGGACTATGAATTCATACCCTTTCATTGTCATTCATGCCACACACATGGACATCTATTCAGAGATTGTCCCCTACTTAATCCCTCTAAGATAACTAATATAGAACCTGAGAAAGATGAGGAGGGCTTCACCAAAATCATCTGTAGGCATAGATCCAGAAGAAAACCCACCCCCTTTTGCCCTTCTAAAATAACTTTGAAATCCTTGGATCTGCTTCTGATATATATATATTTTCCCAAATGGAAACCCAACCAGTGCAATCTGAAGGAAATTGTGATTCCCAAACATGAAATCTTCTCAGAGCGAGTTGAAATTTATGTTCAGATCATGAAGGAATACAGGGTTATCCATAAGTTTCTTGGAATATGGCCCTTGGAGAGAGACCTTGTTGCATGGATCAACTCTCATTGGAAACCCAAAGACCACTTTGAGCTCAAGCTCGAGTCTAAAGGGATTTCCATGACCATTTTTCAAAATTAGGAGGATTGAGAAAGGGTTTTTTAGAATGGGCCCTATTTTTTTCACTCATCTAGCCTGCATCTTCGGTACAAGACTGAGAAATTAAATCTCGACAAGGAATTCTTTACCTATGCATCAGTGTCGGTTCCTCTTTATTCACTTCTACATGAATATTGGGATGAGTAAATCATGGCAGGAATAGGTAATACACTAGGAACTTATGTCAAATCTGCATAAGCTACTAAACAAGGCCACTACACCTCCTATTCATGGGTCTGAATCTAAATTAATGTATCCATCCCTATTCCTAATTTGATCTTCCTTAGCTATCATGACTCTAACTAGATTCAAACCCTAGACTATGAATTCATACCCTTTCATTATTGGCGATGCCACAAGCATAGACATCTCCTCAGAGACTGTCCCCTACTTAATCCCACTAATATAACTAAGATAGAACCTGAGAAATATGAGGATGGATTCAACAAAATCGTCGGTAGGCATAGATCCAGAAGAAAACCCACCCCCTTTATCCCTTCTAAAACCTTTCAACCAAAAACAACTTTGAAATCCATGGATTTTCTTCTGAGGATCCTTCCTATGGTTACTTTCCATATCCCTCCCATTACAATCCCAAATATCACAAATTCTTTGATCCTTCCCCTAATATAGAAGAACCCAAAAATCCAAAAACCTCTGCCACCCCCTCCAATCTTTCACCCCTTGAAGATGTATCTATGAATCTCGAGGGGGAGGATGGAACTGACTTCGAGCTAGATGATATGGAACTAAAATGCATTGAAATATAGGGTATTATGGATGCATGTCAAAGGAATGAAATGAAATCGATCCCACCAGAACACATTCAATGAGTTCATTGATCCCTCCACAAAGATAAGAAAGAAACAACGAGCCCTAATCCATCACCAAGATCTAACCCTGCACTTGGAATTCAAACCAACAAGCTGAAGCCGAAGAAGAACCTTTAGAATGAAAAACACAGAGGAAGAAAATTAGATCTGCAAATTCTAGAAGAAATAAGAGATATCTTGGTCAATTCTTGCCAAAATTCTTTGATCATAGACTCTTACCAACCCTCTCCCTCCCCAAGTTTTCAATGAAAATAGTCTCTGTGAATATCCAAGGAATAAATTGTAAGAGAAAGAAAATGATCTTATGCAATAAGTTATGCATGAAATCTTGTGATATTCTTATGCTGCAATAAACAAAATGTTATGGTTCATCATTTGCTACTATTCTTCCCAAAGTATGCAAAAATGGTATTTTTGTATCCCTAGACTCTAGGGATATGCGAGGGGGCTTGCAACTATAAGGAATATGGCCATAGTCCTTTTGCACAAATTTTTTCTACTACAATAATTCTAATAATTCGATTTTGACTGATCATCTCAATGGCCACAATATTTATCACCAAAGTCTATGGACCTCAACAACTCAATGAAAAATAGGACTTCCTACAAGAACTTCAAAACATTTCATATTTCATTGAGCACCAATTTTGGATCTTGGGAGGATTTTAAATTTATATCCTCCCTTACAGAAAAAAAAGGGGGGGAATTTGCAGGATACACCCTGATAGTGATTCCTTCAATGCCTTCTTCAAAGCCAAAAAATGATTGACATTGATACCATCAATTGTCTAAACACTTGGAACAACCGAAGAGGGGGATCCAAACAAATTTATTGTCGACTGGATAAATACTTGGTTACATAATCTCTTATGCTCTCTAGACTTCACATGGAGGTCATCATCCTTCCAGCAACAAGTTCTAACCACTAACCCATTTGTCTCAACTTGGATGTTGAGGGTGTTCCTCTCAAGAGTCCTTTTAGATTTGAAAAGTTATGGCTCTCTCATCCAAATTTTGAAAGTAACATTAAGAAATGGTGGATTGAATCCAGGGTGCTACATGGCTCCCCAATGTACCACTTTTAGCACTGTCTTAAAAATCTTAAGAAACATCTCAAATCCTCGAAGAAATTGGATTTTGGTAAAATATTTCAAGCCCAAAAAAAATTGGAAACCAACATGACCTATCTCCAACAACAAATCATTTATCACGAATGGTTGGAGGATCTTGCCTGGTAAGAAAGGAAGAAATCCCACGTTCAATGAATTACGGAGGGGGAGCGCAACACCAAATTCTTCTATAGATCATTGATTCAATGACAACATGCCAATCACATTACTCAATTAACTTCTGCTCAAGGTAACAAACTCACCTCTCATAAGGATATAGAAAAGGAGTTGATCTCCTTTTTCCAGTATCTGTTATCAGAACTCCATCAAGACCGATTGTTTGGTGTCTTTTGTCACAAGAGTGATCAAAAGAAAGTCCCTTAACTACCTTGGTAAGATAGCAAAGCAGAACATAAAAAATGGTTAGGAATTTACTGAACCTGCAAGTTAGAAAGCAAAATACAAAGCAATTAAAGAGAAAACAACACTAAGCACCAAACTAAACAACTATAAGAAAATATGCATGAAATTGAACACATGGAATGGTTACCCAATAGAACCGAATCTTCAAATTGAGTGCACCAAGAGGAGAAATACGGGACTATGAATCCATTATTCCTCCTAAGGTAGGTGTAACACCCTATTTTCCCCAGTCTGTAAAAATAACTATATTGGCCAAGAACTATGGAAAAATCAAAGATGTGAATGTTTGACTTGATGGACTTTTGTATAAAAGGTCGATGAATGTAAATTATGTTATGAATATGTGTTGCATGACCACTAAGAGAGGGATGTGATAAAAATAGACCACGATGGCTAATGAGAGGTGGTGGAAGGGACCTAGAATGGTTGCGTTAACTTCCACTGAGATAGTACTATACTGGTTTATACTTGCTCACAAACCAAAGCAGCTCTCTGATCCTGGAATGGATTTCCCTTCAGATTGGTAGGTGGGGAGGCTCCTCAAGAGTTAATGAGGGGATGGGGGTGAACCTCCCATCCGTAACAACCCTCAGACCTAACCACGGACGGAGGAATTCGCGCCACACGCAACTTTGCAGACAGAAATTGACAAGAGAGGAAATGTGGTAAGGGGAGACTAGTGCGCACGACGGGGATCACGAAAGAGACTGGAGAAACCCTGGAAATGTAGGGAGTTATGAATATCAGGAGAAGGAGAGTAACCTTTGTCCTGGATTATTTTCTTGTATCAGGAGAAGGAGAGTAACCTTCGTCCTTGATTTTCTGTTGAGCTGGAAATAGGAAACTGAACCTCAAAACACCGTGGTCTAGCTCGGGGGTGGCTAGTGGTAAATCTGTTTGGAGTCACTAAGCCTATGGTTGGGTGGAAATGAGAACCCCTCTCAGTAGTTGCATCATGCCTAGTAGATTTGATAAGTGTTTTATACCTTGTATTTCAAACTAAATATCATGAATGCATGCTTGTATTTGTATGCCCATAATAATTCCTGTGTAAAATGATTGCCTTGCGTTTTAAACTGGAGATAATGGATGCATGTGTATGTTTATATGTCACCGTTGGTTTCTATATAAATGGTTAAGTTTGGAAACCTTATGCAAGAAAGGATAGTTCTCTAAGGTCTCAGAGTCGTGGGAGCTTGAAGCCCCGAGAAGTTGAATTTCATGATTCAAGCTCAGAAAGGATATTGAGCTCAATTATACAAAGAGGGAATACCCTATCATTTGGTTAACAAATGGTCAAAATCATTTCTGGAATACCCCAGATATGTCAAAACCGATGGATCTAGAGAAGGAGCACAGGCGTTAACACCTCGCCCCTTTCAGTCTTTGCAAGTAGCGATGGGACCCAGGACCGTAGATCCATGGATCTAACGGAGCCCTAATGACCGTCGATCTTAGCCTTTGTATGGACAAGAGAGTATCATTTCACTGACTCGCAACTTGGAGTAGTCAAGGGTAGGACTGCATGAACTCACGATTTGCAAGATCGTGATGTAATCGTGGTCGTTGGATCCAGGGCACGGGAGGACCGTTGGATCAGAACTTTCGTAGTTATCACCTATCGGGGGTTCAAAAATCGAGGGAGTTTCCTTTAGATTGTGGAAGTCACGAAGAGCCAAACAACGAGGGCTCATGCAAGCACACGACCCATCCTTAAGTGGGGACCGCATGGTTGACAGGTGTCGTAACAACAAGCGCCCAGAGGAAGGTGGGAATGGGTGACAAATGATGGACACATATCGCCTGGGAAGGAGTCAATCCATTGTTGACTTATCGTATCTTGGGAATTCACGAAGGAGGAGCATGAGGGCTCAACACTCCAACTTGCAAAGTCACAAGATGCGATTAGCACTAGTATTTAGCCTTGGAAGTGGGTAACCAGTGGTGGATACATGTCACACCGGGGAAGAGTCAACCCACTGTTGACTTATCGTGGCTCGAGGTTTCGTAGGATAAAGAAACTGCACCTTGATCGCTAAGGCCGTGAAACGCCGAGAGACGAGGTCTCATGCGACGAGCAGCAATGACACAACTCGTGAGCATAGTATAGCGGGGCTGACAAGTGGTGTGTGCGCATAGCTTTGGCAGAGCCCATGCAACATTGACTTCTCGCGTCTCGGGGATTCGCGAAAAAGGAGCACGAGAACTCAACACCTCAACTGGCAAGGGTGCAAGTAGTGCTAGTGTTTGGCCTAGCCCACGGTTATGGGTAGCAGGTGCTAATGAGGAGGGAGCCATACCTGCATAGCATCTCAGGTATTGGTGTTTGGAGAAAGGGGAGCCGAGGATCTTGATTCCCAACTTGCTAGTTGCGAAAGGTGCTTGCGCTAAGGCCAGCTTGTGGTCGTTTGGGGAAGTTTAAGGAAGGAGAAGGTCTGCGATAGGCCCCATAGAAGTCTCGAGGATTCTGTTCCTCGAAGGAAAAGATGAAAAATCTAAGTTGTTGTAGTGGGTGTGTGACAAATTGGTATCAGAGCATGGTTAAAACACTTGGCCTGCTTGGGCTCACAAACGAGTTGCACAAAAACTCCATTTGAAGTACTCTTAAAAGGAGTAACCCTCTATCTTAATCCCTTTAGCAAAAGCCGAAGTTAAGGATGAAAATTCCTACTGTGTGTGCATATGAAAAATATGAATTATGCACTGATTATGAATGAATATAATGTTGACTAACAATAAGCATTTTTCTTGCACAACAAGCGGATGATCAACCGCGGGAAACTGCAGACGCATCGAATGGTGATGCACCAAGAAGTGGGGGATGGCTCCCACAACAGAGACAAAGAGTCTAACGAAAGGAGAGCGGTAGAGACCCCTCCCGATCTAGCTGAGATTATGAGAAGCCTCATGGTCGAACTACAGAGCTACAAGGATGACAATGAGAGGTTGATAAAAGAGCAAGAGAAGCAGACATAAATTAATGCAGTCTTGCTGCAGATTTTATCCAACATACAAAGACAATTACAGCATGAACCTGACACCAGTCACACAAACCAACGACAGACAAAGAAAATGCATAGTCCACCTAGGATACGGAAACGTGGTATTTCAAGTGGCCACACTAGGAAGAGCACCTCAAGAAAGGTCCACCCCAAATATAAGGGACAAGCATCGGACGATTCCTCTGGAAAGGAAACTGGCGACTCGGAGGGATCTTCTAGTAGCAGAACTAGTTCTTATTCCCGAAGAAAATGGAAGAAGCAAAAGCATTCCAAGAGTCACAATCTCGAAGAATTCAAGAAGGCCAAACCACCCTCTTTCAATGGTGAAATAAAGAAAGGGGAGGAAGCGGAGGCCTGGCTGTTTGGACTAAAGAAGTATTTTAGAGTCCATGACTTCTCAGAAAATTTGAAGGCCCGAGTAGCCACTTTCAACTTGAATGGAAAGGCTTCCATTTGGTGGGAAGACATTAAGAATGTAAAAGGGATTCACGAAGAGGACCTATCTTGGGAACGGTTTGATAAATACTTCAGAAAGAAGTATCTGTCGGAAAAGTATTTCGATGAAAAGGCTAAAGAATTCTATGAACTCAAGCTGGGGCAACGCACTATAGAGGAATATGTCAGCAGATTCCTTGAATTGTGGAGGTACCTACCCTATATAAAATCAAAGAAGACAAAGGTGCAATGATTCATCAACGGAATACCTAAGGACTATCAGAACAGGATTGAGTTTGACGAGCCAAAGACCCTAGAAGACACTATCCAAAAGGCAAGATATTGTCACGAATAGTTGGGGCATCGGACATAACCTCACGAAAAATGGAAGTAGAAGAATAGTTTGGGATTCCAGAAAAAGGGGTTTAAATCCCCAAGATTTAAAAACTATAAGAAGGACTCAAGGATGAGCTTCCCAACCCAAAGTGTACACCAACAGAATTTCCCCTCCCAGAGCAGAAATAAACCTCCTAGATCTACCTCAAGAAAGATTGATAACCCAAAGAGAGAACCCTTGCAAATGTTGGGGTTGTGGAGAAGAACATCTACTGAGGGACTGCCCGCACCGACAACAGAATAGTCAGATAATTTACAACGTTCAAGAAGCTACCACTGTCAATGACGTGGCTAGGAGTGTGCCACAAATTTATGTAGCCTTGGACAATAAAGAAGCTAACCACCAAGCTTCAGTGGTGGAGATGGAAGGTAAGATCACCAACCATATAGTGTCTATTCTAATTGACCCTGGTTCAAATTTGAGTTATATATCTCCTAAGGTTGTTGATAAGTGTAAATTACAGCCACATAAACACACCAAGCCATGGATGGTACAGTTAGTCACTGGCACCAAAATAAAGGTAGCGAAGGTCATACCAACTTGCCAATTCACTATGGGTGAGTTCCCCACCCAAGCAACCCTTAACATACTACCCCTACGATCATATGACCTGTTGATTGGAATGGACTAGCTAGCCACATATAAAGCCAGATTGGATTGTTACCATAAAACTTTAGAGTGTGTAGGTGAAGAAGGAAGAAGGATAACCCTTTGAGGGATCCAAAAACCTGTCTCTGTGAGATGAATATAAACCCTTCAAATGAGAAAGTATTGTAGAAAGGGATGTCTACTTTATGTGATACAGGTGTTGGAATCAACTGAAGATGACAAACCAAGCCTCGAAGACCACCCCACACCAAGAGAATATAGAGATGTATTTTTGGAAGAGGTATCGGGTCTACCTCTGAGAAGGGACATTGACTTCTCGATAGAACTTGCACCAGGAGAGATGCCAGTGTCTAGGACACCCTATAGGATGAGCACACCTGAGCTAGTTGAGCTTAAGTTACAACTAAAAGAAATGATGGACAAAGGCTATATCCGGCCCAACGTGTCTCCATAGGGAGCACCAGTTCTATTTGTAAAGAAGAACGATGGTACCCTCCAACTATGTATAGATTATAGACAACTAAACAAGGTAACCATAAATAACAAGTACCCCTTACCCAGGATCGATGACCTGTTCGATTAGTTGGGAGGTGATTCCATCTTCTCAAAGATTGACTTGAGATCTGGATACCATCAAGTCCAAATCAAGGGTGAAGACATCCACAAAACTGCCTTCAGGATGAGATATGGTCACTATGAATTTGTGGTAGTACCATTCGGATTAAACAATGCCCCTACCACCTTTATGTGATTGATGAACAATGTGCTCAACAAATTCCTAGACAAATTTGTACTGGTTTTTATTGACGATATATTAATTTACTCCAAAAATAGAGAGGAACATGAGGAACATCTTAGACTCGTGCTTCAAGTGTTAAGAGAACATCAACTATATGCCAAATTTAGCAAGTGTGACTTTTTCTAGAAGCAAATACATTACTTGGGTCATGTCATATCTGAAAAAGGAGTAGCAGTAGACCCTAACAAGACCATGTCTATCATGGAATGGCATACTCCAAAGTATGTTTCAGACATCATATCCTTTATGGGCTTAGCAGGATATTATAGGAGATTTATAAAAGGATTTTCCAAGATTGGTTGCCCAATCATTGCCCTCCAGAAGAAGGGAGCTAAATTCACGTGGACACAAGAATGTGAAGAAAGATTTCAATCCCTAAAACATCTACTGACCCACGCACCCATGTTGAAGATCGTCGATCCCGAAGCTGACTTCCTCGTGTGCACAGATGCCTGCAAGGAAGGGCTCGGAGGAGTCCTTATGCAAGGAGGAAGTGTAGTCTGCTATGAATCCCAAAAATTGAATGAACATGAAGTCAACTATGTGACCCATGATCTAGAATTGGCTGCCATAGTGCACGCCTTAAAAATGTGGAGGCATTACCTCTTGGGAAGAAAATTTGTACTTATGATAGACCACTGTAGATTGCGATATCTATTTGACCAACCAAAACTCAATGCTAGACAAGCTAGGTGGATGGCCCTTCTTAGTGAGTTTGATTTCGAAATCAAACATATCAAGGGAAAGGAAAATAAGGTGGTCGATGCCCTTAGCAGAAGTATGAAAACAATTCATCTGGCAGCGGTGAGCACCTGCAAGACGAATGACAAGGAAAGAGTCAGGAATGCACAAGAGACAGACACATTCTTCCAGACTGTGACCTCGTATTTGGAGCAAGAACCCATACGAATAAAATATGAAGGCTACTAGATGATAGATGGAGGCCTGCTAACTTACAAAAACATATTGTATATTCTAGAATGTGATGACTTGAAGAGGTTCATAATGGATGAACTACATAAGAGATCCTATACTGGTCATCCTAGATACCAGAAGATGATCACAGCCACCAGGAAACAATTCTATTGGCCTGGATTGAAGAAAGACATGGCTAAGTACTTAGCCAAATGCATAGAATGCCAATAGGTTAAAGAAAAACACCAACACCCAACAAGATTATTACAACCTCTACCAATCCCGGAATGGAAGTGGGAAACCGTTTCCATGGAATTCATCACCGGATTACCAACATCGACCAAACATAATGATGCCATCATGGTAGTGGTGGATAAATTTAGAAAGTCTGCCCATTTTATCCCCATCAAATCAACTTGCAAGGCAATCAATATCACCAACGTATTCATGAAGGAGATATTCAGACTACACGGTATGCCTAAGGAGATCGTGTCTGACAGAGACACGAGATTTACTTCCAACTTTTGGAAATCCTTGATGGCTGGTCTGGAGACCAAATTACTGTTTAGCACAGCCTATCATCCTCAAACCGATGGACAGATGGAAAGGGTGAACCAAATATTAGAAGACATGCTAAGGATGCATGTAATGCATCAACCCAAAAAATGGGAAGATTACCTGTCGCTGGTGGAATTCGCCTACAACAATGGCTACCAAGAATCCCTGAAGATGAGCCCTTTCGAAGTCCTCTATGGTAGACTGTGAAATACTCCAGTCAGTTGGAGTTATCCCGTGAACATAGTTACTATTGGACCTGACATGTTGAAAGAAATGGAACAACAAGTGACTCAGATAAAACAAAATCTAAAGGTCGCTCAGAATAGACAGAAAAGTTATGCTGACTGAAAGAGAACTCCGAGAGAATTCAAGACGGGAGACCACGTATATCTCAGAGTTAGGCCCAGGAAGAGTTCCCTGAGGATGGGAGCTTGTGCCAAGTTGGCCCCTCGGTATTGTGGACCCTTCGAAGTTCTAGATAGAGTGGGACCTGTAGCCTATAGGCTAGCACTTCCTCCCATAATAAAAGCACATAATGTTTTCCATGTTTCATTATTGAAGAGATATGTACATGATTCTAATCATATAATTGACTGGTCTATGATCCAGGTGGAACCAAAGGGAGAATTTCTGCTAGAACCTCAATGAATATTGGACATAAAGGAAACCCCACTCAGGAACCGAACCATTGCACAGGTCAAGGTGCAGTGGAAACATTTTGGCCCAGATGAGGCTACATGGGAAATGGAAGATGCCATGAAACAAGCATATCTGATTTTATTTTGTTTACTTCTNGATTCTAATCATATAATTGACTGGTCTATGATCCAGGTGGAACCAAAGGGAGAATTCCTGCTAGAACCTCAATGAATATTGGACATAAAGGAAACCCCACTCAGGAACCGAACCATTGCACAGGTCAAGGTGCAGTGGAAACATTTTGGCCCAGATGAGGCTACATGGGAAATGGAAGATGCCATGAAACAAGCATATCTGATTTTATTTTGTTTACTTCTTCACATACATGTCATATTGATAGATAAGAACATCGAGGACGATGTTCCTTTAAGGGGGAGGGAATTGTAACATCATGTTTCCCCCAGTCTGTAAAAATAACTATATTGGCCAAGAACTATGGCAAACTCAAAGATGTGAATGTTTGACTTGATGGACCTTTGTACAAAAGGTCGATGAATGTAAATTATGTTATGAATATGTGTTGCATGACTGTTGGGAGAGGGATGTGCTAAAAAGAGACCATGAAGGCTAATGAGAGGTGGTGGAAGGGACCTGGAATGGTTGCGTTAACTTCCACCGAGCCAATACTATACTAGTTTATACTTGCTCACAAACCAAAGCAGCTCTCTGATCCTGGAATGGATTTCCCATTAGATTGGTAGGTGGGGAGGCTCCTCAAGAGTTAATGAGGGGATGGGGGTGAACCGCCCATCTGTAACAACCCTCAGACCTGACCACGGACGGCAGAATTCGCGCCACACACAACCTTGCAGACAGAAATTGACAAGAGAGGAAATGTGGTGAGGGGATAGCAGTGCGCGTGACGAGGATCGCGAAAGAGACTGGAGAAACCATAGAAACGCAGGGAGTTATGAATATCAAGAGAAGGAGAGTAACCTTTGTCCTGGATTGTTTTCCTGTATCAGGAGAAGGAGAGTAACCTTCGTCCTTGATTTTCTGTTGAGCTGGAAATAGGAGACTGAACCTTAAAGCATCGTGGTCTAGCTCAGGGGTGGCTAGTGGTAAATCCGTTTGGAGTCACTAAGCCTACGATTGGGTGGAAAGGAGCACCCCTCTCAGCAGTTGCATCATGCCTAGTAGATTTGATAAGTGTTCTATACCTTGTATTTCGAACTAAATATCATGAATGCATGCTTGTATTTTTATGCCCATAATAATTTTTGTGTAGAATGATTGCTTGGTGTTTTGAATAGGAGATAATGGATGCATGTGTATGTTTATATGTCACCGTTGGTTTCTGTATAAATGGTTAAGTCTGGAAACCTTATGCAAGGAAGGATAGTTCTCTAAGGTCTCAGAGTCGTGGGAGCTTGAAGCCCCGAGAAGTTGAATTTCGTGATTCAAGCTCATAAGGGATAGCTAGCCCAATTATAGAAAGAGGGAATACCCTATCATTTGGTAAATGAATGGTCGAAATCCTTTTGGGAATACCCCAGATATGTCAAAACCGATGGATCTAGAGAAGGAGAGCAGGGGTTAACACTTCTCCCCTTTCAGCCTTCGTAAGTAGCAATGGGACCCAAGACCATAAATCCAAGCATCTGACGGAGCCCTAATGACCATCGATCTTAGTCTTTATATGGGCAGGAGAGTAGCATTTCACTGACTCGCGACTTGGAGTAGTCAAGGGTAGGACTGCATGAACTCATGATTCGTGAGATCGCGATGTAATCGTGGTCATTGGATCCAGGGCACGGGAGGATCGTTGGATCAGAACTTTCGTAGTTATCGCCTATCAGGGGTTCGGAACTTGAGGGAGTTTCCTTTCGATTGTGGAAGTCGCGAAGAGCTGAACGACGAGGGCTCGTGAAAGCATGCGACCCATCCTTAAGTGGGGACCGCATGGTTGACAAGTGGCATAAAAAAAAGTGCCCAGAGGAAGATGGGAATGGGTGACAGATGATGGACACATGTTGACTGGGAAGGAGTCAACCCATTGTTGACTTATCGTATCTTAGGAACTCACGAAGGAGGAGCATGAGGGCTCAACACTCCAACCCGCGAAGTCGCGAGATGCGAGTAGAGCTAGTATTTAGCCTAGGAAGCGGGTAACCGATGGTGGACACGTGTCCAACTGGGGAAGAGTCAACCCACTGTTGACTTATCATGGCTCGGGGTTTCGTAGGATGAAGAAACAGCACCTTGATCGCTAAGGACGTGAAACACCGAGAGCTGAGGTCTCGTGCAACGAGCAGCGCCGACACAGCTCGTGAGCATAGTATAGTGGGGCTGACAAGTGGCGTGTGTGTGTCTCTTTGGCAGAGTCCATGCAACATTGGCTTCTCGCATCTCGGGGATTCGTGAAAGAGGAGCATGAGAACTCAACACCTCAACTGGTGAGGTTGCGAGTAGTGCTAGTGTTTGGACTAGCTGTAACACACCCACTATCATAATTAAAAAAAAAAATTGGGTTAATCTCCGATACATGAGAAATCTCCACAAACCTGCATTAGCGAAATGCCAATCCCTGGTTCTATATCGGGATTTGGGGTTCCTTCTATCGGGGTTTTGACACCCACGATCTCTTGGCAACTACAATCACCGATCTCCGATCTCTGATTCACTCCTTGGTTGCCTCAGCCCCACTTGGCTAAGCCTTTGATCCACACGACCGGTTCCTATATGACCATACGACAGCTTCTCGTCAGGGTTTCGGAGTTTGCAGTGCCGAGGTGAACATGTACCCAGAACTCCCGATCCTCCGATCCCTAATGTGCTCCTAGCATATTGGCTTTCTGGGCTAAGTCCTGGTCAATACGACCACAACGTTCACAAGACCACAGTGTTAATTCTTGTCGGGGTTTGGCGCCTTTCAACGTCATGGYACACAAGTCCCCTGGACTCTCGACGCGCCTTTACACTGGCTAGCCCCCTTGGCTATACCATGGTCCATGTGACCACTTACCATATGACTGCAGCCGTATAACCTTCCATCGGGGTTTCGGCATTTGTGATGACACAAAACACCTATACCCGGGGCTCGCGATATCTCGATTCCCGATTCTCTCTGGATGCTCGACACGTGTCCCTTGGATCAACGGCTTATGATGGTGTCAGAAATTTGCATATCACGGTTTCGTAATGCAAGGGTTTCAAGTCCTTGAAATCCCCGATATGCCGAACTCCGACTCTCTGGGATCTCTCGCCACGTGTCCTCGCCGATGGACGGTGTTGATCCTGTCGGGAAATCACGGATCGCGATTTCCTGTTGCGAGCATTCCATGTCCTTGGAAACTCCGATTTTCCAATGCGTCAAAATCCGATAGCGCCTTGATCTCCGACACCTGTCCCTCAGATGAACGACTCAGATCTTGTCGGTAAATTGCGGATCGCGATTTTGGGTGGAAAGAGTTCTATGTATTCGAAAACCCCGATATGCCGAACTTCGACTCTCTGGGATCCTCTGCCATGTGTCCCTGCTGTTTGGATGGCTCAGATCCTATCAGGAATTCGCGAATCACGACTTCCTATTGCAACGATTCTACACTCCTAAATTCTCTGATGGGTGAAATCTCGACGACTCCCTAGAACGCTGACACGTGTCCTGCCGAGATCAATGGTTAGGATCTTCCTCTGCACACTAGAGTTTAACTCTAGTGCATCTTCTCGAGATCTGACGGTTTTCGGGACTATGATCTAAGATACGACGGTTCAGATCATTTCCTCGCATGCCTACCACTGCGCTTAACCCCTGCGCAGCTTCTCCAGATCCAACGACTGACGAGTAATTGGACTGAGATCTATCGGTCTAGATTCGTTCTTTTGGGTCTTGGAGTTTACGATCCCAATTTCTCGTTGCTCATGATGATAGAGGACAAAGGGTCAAG
>JASDQU010102017.1:186012-205107 GCA_032191745.1 Picea mariana
TTAGCTGTGGATCTATGAAAGAGATCAAATATCTTGAGGTTCCAAACCCTTTTTGAAGTTATTTTAATCTAAAAAAGATTTTAATTCCTTTTTTTTCCAGCAGAAAAAATTTCTAGATTATATTTAAAATATAATTAGTTTTTCAAAACTAATTGTGACCGGATGGAAACCAAAACTTAAGGGACTAAAAGAAGTTTATAATGATGGTTGGGCCCTCATGATTTTCTAATCAGGTCTGCTTTCTTATTGTTTTTTCGAGGAATGTGGAGAAGAGTGATATGCCTTAGCTTTTATTGTTTTCTAGAGGAGTGTGGAGAAAAGTGATATGCCTGAACTTTTATTGTTTTCTAGCAAAGTGTGAAGAAGAGTGATATGCCTAAACTTTTGAAGTTTTATCCATCCATCCAAAAAGGGAGGATCCCTATAGCTTTCTTTTAGAATTTAACCAATCTATCACTCTTTTAGAATCCCAAAGTAGTTGAAAGTCCAAAATATGCAGCCTAAAGACCAAGAAAAGTGATGGCCAAGTCCCCATCAATTCTGCTTTTATATAGCATGATAGATAGAGAAGTTAAAATGGATATTATATAAGTAAATGATTATCTCTACACTCTGATTCTACTACACGTTAAGTTAGATTAGAATAACAACAATGTTATTTAAGGCTTTTATGAAAAATTGTTGAACTAGGGTTTAAATTTAGATAACCGAGGGAGTTATCCGCCTTATTTCTGGCTGATCGACTCTGGGTGCAGACAGACCGTATTGGAATATGGGTAGAAAGAGTTGTATTTGTTATTCCAATCTATTCGTTGTAGCTTTAGTCTGTTGTTAAAAAATAACTCACTTCATTGTTCAGAAATAACTTGATTCAAAGTGAAATTGTTCAGTTTATTATATATATATATATCTGTTGTATCAACCYCCCACKYAYATATACGCATGKATCCYTAATCAACAAAATAATGGAACTTAAATCCTCAACCTCTTACACCACACGGATGGGACTGGAACTTAACACMCATATATAATAGTTTATGAAAGCTTTTCACTCACAGCTATGYAGATAAAGCTCAAAAACTGTCCTYCTCGAGMGAGCGAGACCTCTCAAGTAGTGGAAGGTGTGTTAGTGGCATCCATTTCCTTCCAAACAGAAGCCACGGCGGCCATGGCGTTGTATGAACTCCCTCCCTCCGCCAATGCATTGTTGGCYGTCTCCTTCAATTCTCCCATSCTCTTCTTTATTTTCATTCCCCCATCTCCTTCCATTAATTCTCTGGCCGCTCGTTCCACTTCCTCTCTGCTCACCAATCCATCTGGCCCCTTCTTCGCTTCAATGGCCACCTTCATCTCCTTCACGAGAAGAAATGCATTCATTCTCTGTTCGGCAACAAGAGGCCAAGCGATCATCGGCACTCCATGTGAGATGCTTTCTATCGTTGAATTCCAACCGCAATGAGAAAGAAAACCGCCGGTGGATGGATGAGAGAGGACAGGAATCTGAGGCGCCCATGAATGAACCACAAGTCCTCGGTCCTTGGTTCGACTCTCAAATCCCTCAGGGAAAAGCTCCCTCGTGTCTGCTTCGGCCGTCACCGTGGATTGAATTGGCGGAGGAGGCTCCTTACGCAACACCCAAAGGAAGCGCTGCCCGCTCTCTTCTAGTCCGAAAGCAAGTTCCCTAATCTGATTGTCTGACAGAGTGCTTTTGCTCCCGAAAGCAACGAACAGAACGGACGAGGCGGGCTGGCGGTCTAGCCATTTCAGGCAGCCCTCCTTGTCATAGTTATCATCAGATTCCAACAGAGACGAAGATATGAGCGGCCCAACGGTATAAATGGAGGGGCGCATTTCGGCAGCGCTCAGAACTTTTTCTTCCATCAGAGCTTTTACTTGTTCCGGCTCCATATCCCGGCAAGTATTTATCAGAAATCCGCGTGCTTCGTGAAGCCGAAAGGAATGTTGAATGAACCAGTTGAATAAAATATCAGACTTGTCTTGAAGAGGGCTGGGCATATCTATTCCAGGAATAGGCGGAAGGCCCGGCACTTCGATCGGGAAATCCACATCTTTGAAGGAGATTTCAATCTTTTGGAGAAGTGTTGGAAGGTAGAGCATGATGCAGAGGAGAGAAGCCGAAGAAGTGAAGAATATGTAGGAAGGTATTTCTAGTTTGGAGGCGACATCCAACATTTCGGTGCAGAAAAAATCTGTTATGAAAGCGCAGACAGGAAACGAAAAGGATCTGAGAGCATCTTCAACTAATATTTTAGTCTTCTCCATTAGTAAGGTCATGCGACTCACAAAATGCATCTCTGCATGATCTCCCTCGATCTGAACATCAGGGAGCTCTATGAAGCGGATCATGCCCGCAGATGAAGACGGCGGGATTTGGCGAGAAGTGGCTGCCATCCATTTGGCGGTGATGAAGGTGACGGAAAAGCCATGGTTGACAGTCAGCCGCTTTGCAAACTCGAGCAGTGGGATGAGATGGCCCGACCCAGGCCCAGGGAATATTGCCACATGAGGTTTTTGGCTCTGCTCTGGCCACTCCATGAATGCCTCTCTCTAATTCAACCAACAGATGCTAAGATTTGAAGGGTGGGTTCTGTCAAGATGGGAGATGAAGCAGAAATGCCAGTTATAAAACAACTTGCGTTGTCTTCGATAACCTGGGAAACAAGCCAAAACTACAGTCAACATTCTGGATTTTTTATTTGTTTATTGACTACAGAAAGCAGGTTGGCAATTTACGTCACTGCTTAGCAGGTTGGTAATTTGCGTCACTGCTTACGTATAGAATCCGACGAGGCTCACGTTCTCCAGTTTAATAATATTAAACAGTTTTCCTAGCAAATATTCTGGAAAGAGTAATTAGTGAGTGATTAAAAATAATAATTTGTGAATGGTTAAAAAAATAAGTTGTGATTTTTTATGGGGAAAATAGTGTTTATAATAGTACAAGATTTTTTTTTCTGGGTAAGAAGTTAAATTGTAATAGAGGTGGCATTTGATTTTATATATTAAATTAAGGTTATATGTTATTAAAAAGTATATGATCCCATTGAGAATAGTTTTAGTCACTAGGTTGTAATTACCTTTTAATTTAATGGTTTTGATGAGTGTAAGATTTTAACAAAGAAGCATAAATTGTTTCTTCACTAGACTTGGAGCAAGACCTAAAAATGTTAAGAGTTCGTCTTCATTTAACAACCTAAAACCTAAATACATCAATTAAGAATGGAAATCTAATCCATATGAATCACTAAGGAATCATTTTAGATTACTTAGTTTTCCTTACATAACCATAGTGAATCAACTAGCATTTATAAATAACAACTAACAATTATTGATAAATGTCTTCAATATTACTTAATCAATAAATTTAATCAATAAATTATGATAAAGTTTACCATCTTAAAAAACTAATTCTAAAATATAATAACAATTTTCTTAAACTAAGTAAGATTACCTTTATTTTCATTTTTATACTTAATAAGCAATTTAATTATTTATGTTGATTTAATTTTTCTTATTTTATTTTCATGTATTATAACGACTATAAAAAAAAACTTTAGACGTGTTAATTATTAAGTATTGTTTTATCATATATGTATGTATATAACCCAATTTTGTTGTGTGCATGTATGCGACTTATTTTCATGATAGGTAAAAACAATATTTCAATATGTAAATAAAATTAGCTTAAAGAGGAACCAGGCTGGCGTATGAAGATGGGAGGCGAACCAGGCGATGGAGGTGAACCAGACCCGCTACTGCACAAGGCTAGACCACTGATAACGCTTCGCCTCCATCTATGATCACTCACTTTATCGTTTATTGGTCCCAGTCTCTTTCTTTTCCTGTTTTTTCCCCGACCCGCCTTCCAGACTGTCGGCCACTGTCCGCTCCTTGCCTTTTGTTTTGACTGGGATTGGTTTCCCATGACTTCTTGCCAACTGACCGCTCCTGATTTTCTACAGCTTCCCCTGACTTTGTCCCCTCCCATAGTATTGTTACAGTGGGGTGTTTGTGGTCCCCCAGTGGCTTTCTTATGGCTCCCCTGCCCGGTTTTCCCTCGCTTTCTACCGACAAACTCTTTTGGAACTAGGAGGGATTATTGGACCATATAGATTCTTTGATACATAGTTCATCGGCTCTTCCCTCCAAAACTATTTCAAATTTAGTTTCCTCTGCTCCTGAGCTCTCTTCTAGTAAAAGACTCCCCACACTGAGCAGAGCTCCCTCTCCGAGTATTCCATCGAACGCTTCACTGGTTTCTAACAGGTCTTTCCTTGCTCCTCACAGACCTACCCGACCTGTGACCCAACTAGCTCAGCCTTCACCCCACAGAGATGCATCCACAGGACGCAAGGTTTGGAAAGCAAATAAAAGAACTAGGCGCTTAGTGCTGGGCAACGGAGTGGGGCTTGAAAATCTGTGTAAAATGTCCACCTGTTCTCTGGTTGGTCACATTTCTTATAAAAGTCTGAGCTCTCCCCCCTTGGAGGAATGGATTAAACTCAACTGGTCTCCGCTTCTTGGATACTGTCCTGAAGTTCTTTTTCTCAAAAAAGGATGGCTCTGCTACACCTGCAGATCGCCCGAAGACGCCTTGATGCTCCTTTCATCCTTCTGGATCTTTGGAGGCAGCAGTTTGATGCTCAAACGATGGCGCTTGGCCTTCAACCCTGACACTGAATACTTCCAGAATAGACATCTATGGGTGATGCTCCCGGGTCTTCCACTCCATTTCTGGAATGAGGAAGCCTTCAGAGCGATTGGAAACTCCTTTGGGAAGCTGATTTCTCTCGACTCCCCCTCTCGTTCGGGATCTTCAAGACTCTTGGGCAGGGTGCTGGTCGAGATCGACATTTCTACAAGTTTGCCGGAAACTCTCGAGATTGATTGGCGAGGGAGGAAGATCCTTCAGCCGCTGGACTACTTCGGAATACCATTCAGATGCAATCGATGCCAAGAGACTGGTCACCTTCGCCGATCGTGTCCTGGTAAGTCTATTAGTACCCCCCTGAATGATTCGGACGATTTGTTTCTTAACCCGCCAGCCTATCAGTCTGCCAACCCTTCCCTAGATTTTTTAGACATTCCCCCAGACCCTTGCACACTGCCCCCACCTGAACAGTCGGCTTCCCTGACCAAACTAGCTCTCCTCTGCCCCACACTTTATAACACGCTCACGGATCCTGAAAAGCAATGTGTCAATGAATTTGCCTGGCTAGATCCTTCTTCCCACCCTGAACCACGCACCTCCAAAGCCGACCAGCCCCGACCTACTCTCCCAGCATCTTCCCGCGACTATTCACTTCCCTCCTCCTTGACTACTTCCCCCCCTCAACCTGCTTCTTTAACCCCATCCGCTTTGCCGTCTCCACAGGATGGACCCTCCCCCTCCCCTGTAGCACTTGTAGACCAATCGCTCCTTCCTGGATACAATCAATCTTTGGAGGATGATACTCCCCTCTTGGATGCGCTGAGTACCTCTTCTACTTCACTTTTTACCCCGGACATTGCCACACAGATTCCTCTATTTCGAGGCAAAGAGATTATAGCTCCTTCAATTGAAGCGGGTCAGTCNCAAACTAAATCCTTTGCTTGGTCGAGAGGTCTGGGGACCGAGCTCTCCCCTCTTCAGACGAGGAGCGCTAGAAAAAAGAAGGATGGCTCGGTTACACAGCTTTCAGTCTCGGGAGAACAAACACTTGACGTGAAGGCCCTTAGAGCATTGAAGGCCATTGCACGCTCCAAGTAATGATAATTCTCTCTCTGAATATACGAGGGATCGGGGGCACCCTCAAGGTTGCCTCCTTCCGAGGTCTTCTGGAACACACAAAGCCTGATGTTATTTTTCTACAAGAAACTCTTTCTGCTGATCACTCTGCTAGAGATTTCCTACATTGTTTCCGTCCCCTTTGGGTCTCAGCCACTTTAAGTTCTATCGGTAACTCAGGAGGCATGTTGGTGGCTTGGGATCTAGCGTTCTACGATATTAGTACCTACTTAACCTGTGGAGGCATTTTGTGTATTGGCAGATGTTTTGACTCCAACCAGGAGTTGGCTCTTTTAAATGTATACGGACCTTTCCTCGACCGACCACTTTTTTGGACCCATCTAGCTCATAGTGGCATCCTCGCCCTCCCTAATCTTATCTTGGGAGGCGACCTCAACATCACCCTCTCATCGGATGAACATTGGGGATCTGCTTCTTTAACAGGATCTGGATGTAATCTATGCAGAGACCTCTTTAATTCTTTTAACCTTGTTGATGTCTTGCCTACCAATCTTGTCCCCACCTGGCGAAATGGGAGAAGGGGCTCGGAATCCATTGCCAAAAGGCTTGACCGGTTCCTTATTTCCGAGACTTTCTTCACTTCTTCCGTCTCCCCTTCCTCCGGAGTCACACTTCCCTTCTTCTCAAATCACGCGCCCATAACTCTCACATTGAATCCAATCGTCCATCTTAAGCCCTTTCCCTTTAAATTTAACCACCACTGGGCCGACTCCTCAGATTACTCTGCACTGGTCCATTCTGTTTGGAACGACCCGAGGTTCCTGAGGGATTTAAATCCATAGACGAGAATTGTATGGAAATTAACCTTTCTAAAAGCGCAAACCAAAAGCTGGACAAAAAAAAAACAGGTCGCTGAGGGCTTCGCCTTGAAACAACTGGAGCTCGAGATCATCGATCTTATCACCAATTCTACCTCTGCGACACTTTCTTTGGATGACGAGGCTACCCTTAAAGATTTGGAGGAGAAAAGGAAAGCAATCCTACTAGACGAGGAAAAAAGTTGGCGACTTAGAAGCCGGACAACATGGCTTAAATGGGGCGACTCCAACACTAAATACTTCCATAAAGTGGTAAATCTCAACAGGAACAAGAAGCATATCTGGTCCATTGAACATGAAAATGAGGGGACCATTCGTGGACAAGAGGCACTCAAATCGGCAGTGGCCTCTTACTTTGAACTTCTCTTCAATTCCAACAGCGAGCTACACTTGCCGGATAAAGTTTCTACTGCCAGTCTTTACACTAATTTGGTATCTGCAGCTGAAGCCGCGGATCTTTATAAGCCGGTCACCCTGACAGAGCTCAAAACTACGCTATCTCTCCTCAAAAAAGAGAAAAGTCCGGGCCCTGATGGATGGACGACCGAATTTTTCTCCCATTTTTTTGACCTTGTTGGATCGGATCTTCTTCTGATGGTTGAGGACGTGCGTATTAAAGGTAAAATCTCCAGCAACCTCAACTCTACTTTCCTGGTGTTAATTCCAAAGACAGACCAGCCTTCCTCCTTCAACGATTTCAGACCGATCTCCTTATGTAACCTAGTTTACAAGCTCATTGCAAAAGTCATCTCCACTCGGATTAAGCCTGTTTTGGAAAGGAGTCTCTTGTTTGAACATCTCGGTTTTCTTAAGGAAAGAAGGATCCATGATGCCATTGGTGTGGCCCATGAGAGCATCCACAGCATCTTTCAGAAAAAACAAAAGGCGTTAATCATGAAAATTGATCTCAAAAAGGCATTTGACAATGTGGACTGGGATTTTCTTAGAATTATCCTCATCTCGGTTGGATTTGGGATTAACCTCATGGACTAGATAATGTCCTGTGTTTCCAGTGCAAAACTATCATTTCTGATCAACGGGGAGGCATCCAGATTTTTCAAAAGTGAAAGGGGGCTCTGCCAGGGATGCCCACATTCCCCATACCTCTTTATCCTAGTTTTAGAAGGGCTGAGTCTACTCCTCAATAAAGATTTGGCCGAGCACCGCATTTCATGATTACAGGTATCAAGCCATCTCAGGATAGTCCATCTTATGTTCGTGGATGATATACTTTTATTTTCAAATGCAGATGAATTGGAATGGACTGCTCTTCTGGATATACTTCAGATTTTCTGCAAGGCTTCGGGGCTGACCATCAATCCCTCAAAGTCCTATGTCCATCATTGGGGCCTGTCGGTGGCTGATCTCTCTTCTCTTAAAGGACTTTTCCCCTTCACCTTCTTTGACTTATCCCTAGGCTTCAGATACTTGGGGTATCATCTAAAGCGGGGAGCCTCCACGGCTACTGACTGGACTTGGCTGGTGTCATCTTTTGAACGGAAAATTGGATTCTGGTGCAACAAATGTTGTCCCTGGGGGGATGTCTCATCCTGGTTAAATCGGTTCTACAAAGTCTGGCTGTATATTGGATGCTACTGAAACGGATCCCTGCCAAAATCATTTCTCTGATCCGCAGACTATCTTTCAACTTCCTGTGGAACGACCATGTGGGTAATAGGCGTTTCCACCTTTGTAGTTGGCAGTCGCTCTCTAGGCCAAAAAGGGAGGGAGGATGGGGACTAAAGAATCTCTGCATCTTCAACAAGGCATTATTGGCATGTTCCTTTTGGAGAGCGATTTCCATCGATAACATTTGGCACCGGGTTACCAAGGACAAATACTTGGGTGACCAACCTCACTCCACTTGGCTTCGGAAATCTCATCTAATTCAGAGCTGGGCTTCTCCCTTCTGGAAGGGACTGGTGTCTTCCTCACAGGTGATCTTACACTGGCTTCGCTGGAGTCTGGGATCGGGAAAAGAAATTAATCTGGGCAGAGACAAACTCATAGGCCTAGATGATCTCTCGATTCTGTCCTTACAGCTCAGGTCTCTTCTGAGGTCTCACAATATTTCTTCCCTTACACAGTTAAAGAAAGAAAACCGTGCCTTTCCCCTCCTTGATCATTGGCTGCATAGCAGCGATTTGGCCCTCGGCGGACCTACAACTTTGGAGCTTGATTCTTTCACGGCTGCCTTAAAGTGCTCGGGCCTCTCCCTCACAGATGCACAGAACACCCTCACCTGGACAGGGGGCGATGGATCGGGGATTGTAGAAGCCAAGAATGTTTATGTTGCGCTCCGTTCAGATAGGGTGATCGAGGCTCAGCCTTTGTGGCTCCGTCGTTTATGGACTTGGCAGCTTCCCTTAAAACTAAAGTTATTTTTTTGGCTCGGTATTAATGATAAAATCCTCACCTGGGAGAACCTCCTTAGAAGAGGATGGCAAGGAGCTGGGATTTGTGTCCTTTGTAGAAGAGACTCGGAAAACATTCATCACCTGTTTATTCACTGTGCTTTTATACAACGCATCTGGAAGCACACCCTGCAACACTTCTCCCTTCCTTTCCTCTGGACTGGTGTCACTTTTACTGCATGTTTCCACTCATGGTATATTGTCCAAGCTGCGCCTCCTATCCTGGAAGTTCTAGTTAGCTGGCACATTTGGCTTGAGTGTAACAAGGCGCTCTTTGAGGATGCTTCCCCTTCTCTTCGAGCAGTCTGCCAGAGATCACAAGTCTCTTTCCATTGGTAGCAGTCTACAGACTTGGCACATCTTCACAAAGAGGTGGATTACATCTTACTGGCAGGCTACTCTGTAGCTTTTTTTGATGGAGCGGCGCAGTCAACCGGTTTATGTTGTGGTACTGGTGGCACATTCAAATCTCACCCGGAGAGGATTACAAAGTGGTCACTTTGTTGTGGTAGGGGTTCGAATACCAAAGCCGAGCTTCTTGGATTATGGAAAACTCTAGTGCTGGCTTCCTTTTGGTCCCTAGATCACCTACAAGTCATAGGCGACTCAAAAGTAATCATAGACTGGATTAATGGATCGTGCAATCTCCATTTCATTCACGTTGAGGGATGGAAACATAAAATTCACCTGCTGGCCCGTTCCTTCACAGATATCTCCTTCCGCCAGCTCCCCAAATCCTACAATTCTGAAGCGGATGCACTCTCTAAGAGAGCTCTCAGTCAAGTGGTGGGCAGGTTGTCCATCTATCATTGTGACAGAGGATTGGAGAGTCCGACAACCTTCTTCAATCTCTTTGAAGTTTAATTCAAGATGGCTGCATCGGAATGCACTCTGTGTGCATCGATTTCCACTTTGCACCTATCTGATTGTTTGGCAATGGTGACAGGTTCGCATTTTGTTTGTGGTGACTATTCCACTTGGGCGATCGACTGCACCTGTGTAGCAGTCTGTGCTTCAGTTTTTATCTATTGGATGTGCTGGGATAGCCATTGTCCTCATGTTACCATCCTCGAGGCAGTATGAAGGAGGCTGGTGTCAATGGCCATGGTTAATTGTTTCTCATCACAGGGCGCTTGACTGCACTGGTCACACCTTGAGATTTATACAGTTTTACCCTACGTTGGCTGTGTTGTTTCCGGTCCCTTTGACCTTCCTTTCTTCGCCTGGCAGTTAGTAAGCAAATTTTTTTGCATGGACAGTACTGTTTTGGCTCTTGTTATAATTCGCCTTTGTCTGGTTACAGAGCTATTGTAAAAGATTTTATACTTTATATAAAATTGAGTAATTTCTCTTGGGAAAAAAAAAACCTTGTTCCTTCATGATGTCTTAACGTCACTTGGAACAACCCTAAGATAACTTAGAGGTAATGTTTAATGTCACGTCACCTATTACTTTTGTGTAATATTTAATGTCACATCACATATTGCTTTTGTATTCCTATGGTGTGAAGTGTTTTTGTTGTTATCTTTCATCTTAATTTAAGTTTTAAGATTTTATTAAAATAGATGTACATAAAGTGGTTGGATGTGAAAAAAACTATGGTGTTGTGAAGTATTAAAAAGTTTAAGGGGTTAGATATATTTCTGAAGAGGGAGGAGTTTTTTGGCCAATGGAAAATGTTCTATTTTTATAGCCCTAAGTTATCGGAAAGTATTAAGATTTTCCATACGATTTTCCTTAAAAATAATATCAAGTTATTGGAAAGTATTAAGATTTTCTATACGATTTTCCTTAAAAATAATATCAAATCTATACATATAGCCCTAAAAATGGAATGCAAGGTATTAAGAGGGAACTTAGAACAAGTTAATGAAATAAAATTTTCAAGTAAATTAACTAGACTATGATAGATCTTCTTACCAGTGAGAAAAAATAATGACTCAACAAGTTATTATTATTTAAAGCTTCATGCACATAATGGTTTGACGAAAGAAAAAATTGGCCTTTAAGGCAATGTTGTGCTCTTCACATCTCCAATTCCCTCAACAACAACATTGTACGAATATTATTCCTTTACTATCCAACCTTCTAAACATATTTAGTTCATCCTAGTATCATTCCTACACTATCCAACCCTCTAGATATCTTTAGTTCCTTCTTAATTAGAAAATTGGAATTACCATACATTTGACATAGTCAAAATCGATCAATAGTTCCCTATCAACTTTATCAAACAACACTCTAATTAAAATTGATCAATAGTTCCCTATCAACTTGATTAATCAACACTAAAATCAAAATTAATCAACAACTCCTTATCGACTTGATCAATCAACACTCTAATCAAAATTGATCAATAGTTCCCTAGCACGTTGTTGGTGTCTAACTCTTCATCTCAATGCATCAAACAAGGATAATTTTAAGGATGTAAATTTATATTAAAATGTAGAAACCTTAATGAATCTTACTAGTCTTTAATATGCAAATTGTAAAATGTTGGGTGATATTTTTGTAAAAATATTCAAACTTCTAAGGATTTTGTATAGTTTTTATAATTTTTTGGTGATTTTTAAGGTAAAATAATTTTATGCTATGAAATTTTGGCGAATCATTTTTAGAAAAAAATGGAAATTGGTGAATACTTTTTTTTTGAGAAAAAGATTGAAAAATTAACCCATGTGAGAAATTTATCCCCTAAAATTTTCCTCGACGTCAAGCACGCCCCTTAAATTCATCATCGAGCACATGCTCTAAGCAACAACTTCTTTATTCCAAGGCTTCTTTTTTTTCTTATCTATTAACGTTTGATGGTTTGTAAATCATTTTGCTACTCCATTCATCAAGAAAAAACATTCTTAATTCTACTGAAAATTTACTATGAGTAAGTCTCCTTTTCTAACTACCTCATTAACCTTTGTGCTTGTGGTTCAGTGCCTACCCTTTGCTCAACACTTGGTGTCTCATGTTCATGATCCATTCATTGAGCATAGACTTTCCTTTTACCAACATGAAAAGGTTTCTAGCAAAGATTATTTACTAGGGAACCTAGTAGGGGAGAGACACCAGTAGTAGTGCGGGGACCAATAGTGGTCATATAAGAGGTCACATAAAACCCAATTTTGTTGTAGGCATGTACGCGACTTATTGTACTACCTCCCAGGCAGTATACATAGCGATGAGTTAGCTTTGACTACTCTATTAATTTGGTTTGACTTTAAAATTTTTGTAAAAACCTTAATGTATAACATAAGAAACTAAAAATTTTATTTTTTAATATGTAAAAAAACTGAATTTTCTTACATTTCATTGGCTGATAACTTTATAGTGTTATTGCAGCCTTCACTTATTTCGAGATCAGAATTAACTCAATGACATGACAGACTAGGTAAGTTGAACTTATATTTTATATTTATATTTAATAATTTGTGTTGACAAAGAAGGGACTGGCAGTACCCTCACTGCGTAGATTGGTCAGGCAGGGGTGGTGCGATCACATGTGTATCGTGCTGTCTGTTTCTTTCTTTTTGTTGTAGTCATGGTTTTATAATATTATATATCATTATTCAAGCATAAGCATGGCATCATTAAGGCTCATTAATACGTGATTATGCGTATAACATTTCCTATTTGTCGCTTATATTACCATCCCATTGCTGCCGGCCACGCCACAAGCAACGCAGGGCGCTGAACAGTCCATTTCTGGCCTTTGCTAGTAAATACTGTGCTTGAATGAGTATTCATTACTGCTTTATCTAGCATTAGCATGACGCATGCGTCAATATGACCTCATGCTGAAATAACACTTGATGAAAGGCCATGTGCCATAATACAATAAGAGTATTGACATTATACTCGTCCAGACTACGCATCCATTATGGTCAAGTTTTCATGTACTCAGTACGTTCATCTTTATAGGAGGCAGTACGCGCAGCCTCACTGCCTTGTTTTCATGGTGTTGTATCTCAACCTTGTTCATTCAAGATGTCTTAACATAACTTGGAACAACCCTAAGATAACTTTAGAGGTAATATTTAATGTCACATCACCTATTACTTTTGTGTAATATTTAATGTCACATCACCTATTGCTTTTGTATTCCTATGGTGTGAAGTGTTTTTGTTGTTATTTTTCATCTTAATTTAAGTTTTAAGATTTTATTAAAATAGGTGTGCATGAAGTGGTTGGATGTGAAAGAAGTATGGTGTAATCAAGTATTAAAAAGTTTAAGGGTTTAGATTTATTTATGAAGAGTGAGGAGATTTTTTTCAATGGACAAGGTTCAATTTTTATGAGGTTTAATTTTGGAATCATGTGTTATTGGAAAGTATTTAGATTTTCCACAAGTTTTTTTTTGAAAATAACATCAAATCTACACATATAGCCCTAAAAATGGAATGCAAGGTATTAAGAGGGAACTTAGAACAAGTTAATGAAATAATCTTTCCAAGTAAATCAACTAGATTATGATAGATCTTCTTACCAATGAGAAAAAATAAATGACTCAACAAATTATCAACAAGTTATTATTATTCAAAGCTTCATGCACATAATGGTTTGATAACAGAAACCTTGGCCTTTGAGGCAATGTTGTGCTCTTCACATCTCCAATTCCCTCAAAAACAACATTGTACGAGTATTATTCCTTTAGTATCCAACCCTCTAAATATCTTTAGTTCATCTGAGTATCATTCCTACACTATCCAACCCTCCAGATATCTTTAGTTCCTCCTTAATTAGAAAATTGAAATCACCATACATTTGACATAGTCAAAATTGTTCAACAGTTCCCTATCAAGTTTATCAAACAACACTCTAATTAAAATTGATCAACAACTCCCTATCAACTTGATTAATCAACACTCTAATCAAAATTAATCAACAACTCCCTATCGACTTGATCAATCAACACTCTAATCAAAATTGATCAATAGTTCCCTATCAACTTGGTCAATTAACACTCTAATCAAAATTGATCAATAGTTCCCTAGCACGTTGTTGGTGTCTAACTCTTCATCTCAATGCATCAAACAAGGATAATTTTAAGGATGGAAATTTATATTAAAATGTAGAAACCTTGGTGAATCTTACTAGTCCTTAATATACAAACTATAAAATGTTGGGTGGTATTTTTGTAAAAATATGCAAACTTCTAAGGATTTTATATAGTTTTTATAAAATTTTGGTGATTTTTAAGGTAAAATAATTTATGTTATGAAATTCAGGCGAATCATTTTTAGAAAAAATGGAAATTGGTGAATCATTTTTTGGGAAAAAGAATGGAAAATTATCCTATGGGAAAAATTTATCCCCTAAAATTTTCCTTGGCATCAAGCATGCCCCTTAAATTCATCATAGAGCACATGCTCTAAGAAACAACTTCTTTATTCCAAGGATTCTTTCTTTTCCCATCCATTAACACTTGATGGTTTGTAAATCATTCTACTACTCCATTCATCAAGCAAGAACCTCCTTAATTATACTGGGTATATGCTCTGAGCAAGTCTCCTTTGCTAACTACCTCACTAACCTTTGTGCTTGTGGTTCAATGCATGCCCTTTTCTCAACACTTGGTGTCTCATGTTCATATTTCGTTCATTGAGCATATACTTTCCTTTTACCATCAATAAAAGGTTTCGAGCAAAGATTCTTTACTAGGGGACCCAGTAGGGGAGAGACACCAATAGTAGTGCGGGGACCAATAGTGGTCGTATAAGAGGTCACATCAAACTACAAAAATATGATAACTATTTCCACTAGTAAAATATTAAATATAATTTATTAAATATTACAAAATGTCCAAAACAAGTTAAAAAATTGCACATAAATTAACTGGACCCACCATTACCTAGAAAATTACTTTTTCATCATCAAAGTCCATGCCTTACAAATCGTCCATACAAAACATGATGTCCCTGCCACATCCTATACTATTCTAACATAAAGACACGATCAAACCTTAAACTATCCCATACTTTCAATCTGCAAGTATATGAGATCTATCATATCAAATAGAGTGAATGACATATAGAGAACAAACTACCAAAACAACAATCCTAAGAGTAGCTCAACAATCACCTTCACTTGCACATAAATTCAACCATTTATGATCAACCTCACCTGCAAGGGTGATCAACTACTTATCCCTGAGAATGCAATCTATAATGCCATGGATGGCAACCAATCCATTAAATTCATCAAACCAATCCCCCAAGACCATTAAACACTTCAGAAGCACAAGGATGAGCAAGGGGGATTTGCTAGCCATTGGATCATAATCAAATCAATACTAGACACACATTCAAAAATTCATGTGTGTAGTCCATGCCAATGACCATTCACCAATCAAAACTAGAAGTATAATACTACAAATCAATATATATCATCCAAGATGTACCATTTTTGCATTTTAGAATCCCAAATCGCTCAACATATCATTGTCAACACTCCCTCACATGGTATCTTTAGTTCAAGCATTGACATTGTATCTATTATTTGTATGTTTCTATTATCTGTATGTTCATATATTGTCACTTTATATATTATCTGTTTGTTTGTAGTGTATTTTTTTCTATTACAATATTATTTGTTTGTTTGTAGTGTATTTTTTTCTATTACAATATTATTTGTTTGTTTCTATTATGTGTCTCTATGGTTAAGTTCCCTAATGTTTGTATTATTTGTATGTTTATGTTCTTCTTCTATTGGTTCCTATAGTCATGGAAAGAGGGATTATAGGTGATCATATAAGGATGGAAAGAAGGCAAGTGACCAAGGATGCCCAACGACAACAAACTACATCAGATGAGAAGATAATCTAGGTTGCGATTGAAGAGAATTTAAATACAAATGTTGAAGATCATAATAAGGTAGAGGCTAAAGGAGATGCAATTGATCTTGATGAGACAGGTGCACAAGACATAGTTTAAATACAGAGAACAAGTGGGGTGTCCTACCCCTCACTTGATGACTGGTTAATACCCTTTTGGAGGACCAAAAGGTCTTAGTGGGGAGGCATGATCCAAAATGGATCCAGGAAGGTCTAAAAATCAAAGTTCTCAGAATTAGATGAAACAAGCGCCATTGCATTTTTCTCGTCGTGTTGATTCCGACCATATTTTTTTTTCACAAATGGAAGTTGTATGCAAAAGATATCGCATTATGTCCGATTTCCCAAAGAGGCAAAAAGTCAACTAGGAAAAGTCAACAGGTCATACTGTTGACATCAATAGTACTACATGTGACATCATGATGACATCATCATGTTGACATGGCATCACCAGGAGGTGACACGTGCCACTCAAAATTGGCATTTTCAAGCTGAGTTGGCACATGTATAGATTTGACACATCACACTTTACGGATGACATGTGGCAGTCCGTACATGATGTGGCCCAATGGCAGGATGACATGTGGCAGTATGAACGATAGCTGGGCTGTATGGATGTTGACATGGTAGGGTGACTGCATGGTATGGATGATGATGTGGAATGACATGTGGTTGTATGACAGGTGATGTGGTAGGTGACTGGGTTGTACGAAAGATGATGTGGTATTTGATTGGGTTGTATGACGATGATGTGGCATGTTGACTGTACGCTGACTGTGTTGGGGACTGTGTGGTACGGTCCAATCGCAGGGTAACACATGGCCCAATCATAGGGTGCCACATGGCACCTCAGATTTCGCCAATGTCGACTAGTTCAAAAAATTTGTTATGGATTATGGGGGTTTCAAACCCTCGACCTCCGTGGGCGCAATGAATTCGTGGAAAGGGGCAGACCAATTGGGTTGCGTGGTAGGAATTAACCAAACCCCACTGAATTATTATTTGATTCGGTTGGCGTAGATTTTTTGGGATAAGCCCCGGCCAGCGGGGGCCAGCCCCGAACAACCAAGGGATACAGACTCAGGAGCAACGATAATTATGTGGAGTGCATGGAGGTAAGGGCTTGGCCACATGGGCTAAATCCACAAGACCAGGAGCCAAGATCGGGGAAGCCAACGCGCCAGTTACTAGACCGAGGACACATGGCCATGTCCCATGTGACTTGGAGCCGAAGATAGGGGGATGCACCCTATATATGTCTAATTTTTGGGTTTTAAACATTATTGTATAATTTTTAGGCTGATTTAAGCCTGTTTTTAATGGATTTTTCCCATTATTGGGAGATCTGGAGCCCAATTTGAGGCCAGATATTGGGAGGAAGTTGGGAGGTTGATGCCCAATTCAAATACATATAAACCAAGGGTTCTTAGCAACATTAAGGAGGTTCAGAATAGGATAAATGTTGAAAAATTTGAAAGCCAAAGCCATTTTTATGCAAGGAAGCCATTGAGGAGGGGAACTTTATGAGCCAATTCTGGGAGCTACGCTCAACCGTTTTCAGTGCCGTCAGTTGTGTTGGATTCTTGAGGTTGATAAGAACACATATAGACCAATTTGTAATCCATTTGAAACTTTTTTTATGTACATTTGAAGCATTTAAGAGAAATAAGAAATCCTCACCCACTGAGACAAAGGCTCGGAGATGTAGGCAATCTTGTTGAACTCCGTTAAAAACTTTGTTGTTATGTTTTGTTGAAAATTGTTTTTCTTTGTGCTTACATTCTGATTTGAATTTATTATTATGGCTGCTATAATATCTCATTAATTACTTCTTCTTTCAATCATATCCTAATTGGTTAATGAACTCATGCTTTAAAACTTAACCAAGTCTTTAAAAGATCATTTCGGTAATTGGTATTTATAGGAGGAATACACTTATATTAGGATCTATGGTGTTATGACATCCCCTCAATCATTGCCCAAATATCACCTAATAGACTTGTTTTGAGTGAAAGAACATATCAATCCATATTATAGGGATTTAATGCTTCTTTATCTAAGGATGCTAAGAAGAGGATTTTCATTCCATAGAACCTTTATTTGGGACACTATGGTCTATCAAATCCTAAATATGCAAGACATGAAGTTAGTGCTATGCTAGAGTATATGTTTCCCCATGGTCAATTCAAAAGACATGATCGATTTGGTGTTGTTACTAAACATTGTGATATGATTTCCTTAACATATCCATACAATCATAAGCAATAGGAAAGTGCGTTCCGATTTGAGAATTCAAAATATTGGGGTGATGTTCAATTCAAATTGATATCTATAAACTTTTCTTATTTTATGGTATGAATTCAAATGACCAAATGGAGGTCATTAGAAAATAGTTGGTTGAGGAAAAGAGGGAAAGGAAAGAAGAGAAAATAAAATTTGAGGAGGATAGATTAAAATAAGAGGTAGAATTGAGATCAAGGGTGGAATAGGAGAAGAAAAAATAACAAGGGGAAGAGTTAAATAAAATACAGAGGAAGAAATAAAGAGGAGACAAGATAAAGACATAAAATTGCTAGAAGAAATGACAAGAATTGCAGTTGAGGCTAAGGCTAAGGACATACAAAAATTCCTAAAGGACTTCGACAAAAAAAATTAGTTGAAGGTAAAGAGAAGAAGCAGGAAAGATCAAAATAGAAAATAACACCCCTTCCCAACAATTTCATAAATCTGACCATGGAGGATGTCGTTATCTCGAAACCAAGAGACAATGGTAAAGAACCTGTTATGGAGGAATTTCTCATTCTAGGGAGTTTGGAGAACATTATATCCTAGGGAGATCAACTGACCCCACATCCTCTAGAAGATGTTTCTAACTTAGAAACTATTTATTACAATGGAAGGAAGCATGCCATAGTCAAACAAACACATAAAAATAAGAAAGTGGACCTAGATACTTCTATCATGTGTATCACTGAAGAGAAACTAATAAACACAAAAAGAGATAGAATCAATGATCTCATATCAACTGGGTTGGCTATATCTCATGCCTGTAACAACCCTAGTTGAATATATATTTAGGGATTAGTAAGTAAAAATTTATTAGGTAATTAATTTTTCTAACATGTTATTAACTAAACAAAGATTGGTATAATGATATTAATTAAATAATTATTAATTAATTAATTGTTATAATTTTGATTAATTAATTAATTAATTAATTACCTATTA
>JASDQU010102017.1:230665-247673 GCA_032191745.1 Picea mariana
GCCCCTTCAATATTTGGATTTAATGTTAATATAATTACATCAACATGGATAACAAAAGCTATGATGGATGTCCATCTAGTCTAGTTTCTAGGGTTGATATTAAGAAGTGGGAGATCAAGCATTAGTCTCTCTTGCGCTTTAGAGAAGTGGATATTAGGGTCAACACATACAAAAACATAGTTGTGAAAAAGGATCAATATTAATAGAGGGATTTCTAGTAGTATACCAACATTTTATAGAGGAGGGATAAATTATGTTTCTTTTCCCAAACATGGAAAACAAGTACATATTATAGTTTAATGAAAATATTTCCTATAATTATATTCATTTTATACTATATCAAAAGATTCATTTTATACTATATCAAAAGATTATCCAAGAGTTCAAAATGTTTTATAATCTAGTGAAAGATTCACTAAGACTCCACAATATTTTATAATTTAGTGAAATATTTGCCAAGAATTTACAATCTTTTATAATTCAGTGAAATATTCTCAAGACTTTACAAGATTTTATAATTCCAAAATCTTATATATACATATTATATTATTGATAACATATATTTCAAATTTTCCTATGTATCATGGGGATTCACATGTTTATTATACATCTAAATTTACCAAGGGTTCTTAAAATTTTCCTTGTAAGTGGAGGGGTCATAATCATATCATGGCACATTTCCCTTTCTATGGGTAATATCTCTACAAAAATGGACTTCATAAACTTGGGAAATGATGAATCCATAGGAGAAATACACCCACAACTTGGAAACCTCACTAGTTTAATATTGCTCGTGTTAGAGGGAAATTTTATTACAAGGGTAGTCACTTCTTCACTTTCTTCAAAAGTTGGAGAGGTTATATATAGATTCCAAAAATTTACAAGGAAACATCCTGATAAAAAATCAAGCATCTCAAAAGCTTAGGCATCCTATCTCTTTTGGGAAATAATCTCTCTGAAAGAATCCCTAATTTTATTGTCAACAACTAGTGGCTAATATATCTAGATCTTCATAAAAAATAGTTATCAAGTAATATCCCAAAAATATAGGGAAACATGTGAAGTTACTATTACTAGAATAATACACAATAGGCTTAGTGGCCACAAACCTCCTAAGGTTGCAGGCTTGCAAATTTAGCTTTCTATTTAAACCTTTCAAATATTGTATTCAATGATCATGTATATTTGGAACTAAGTAAGATGACTATGATTCAAGATATAGATATTTCTGCCAATTGGTTCACGTGTTAAACATTCCATGTGCACACATATGTGTTATAGAAAGATTTTCCTCACCCCAGGAAAACTTGCACAGAGGGCCTTTTTCCATTTCCTTATGTAGAATTGAAGTCCCTTTTTTCAAATCCCAGAGCTAAAAACATGATTTTTCCACATATACACACCCTGCCTATATTACAACATGCATATATGTAGGTTGCACCACTACATCCCACATACATCAGGATTTGTGCCCAAAATTAGAAAATGGTGTCGGTTTTCCATGTCACGTCACGAGATCTATGATCCTTGGCCTTCCATATACTGGAAACGTTCTGAATCGACCCTTCAGTTCCACTTGAAGGCTACAAATGAGCCAAATCCAAGCTATGGAAAAGAGAGAAGAATTCAACTTTGAGAGAAAAGTTACTCTGGAGAAATTATTCACTTCACATTGAGTCTACATCCCTTTGTCCTTTAAGTCTGAACACATTGTTCAGCCCCCAAGCTCTTCCCTTATTGATTGAGAACCTCATTGTCTCTCTTATATGAGCTTGCCTTTGGTGGAGCATTGAAGTGGTTGAGGCCCAACTGGAAAAAACTTAGTTTCTCGGTTTTGAACCATGCCGACACAAAATTTTGTAACTCATTCACTTTTGTTGATTACATCTTAATAGAAATACTATTTTCTCGTCCAATTCATATCTTGCAAATATTTGAATTGTTATTCCATGGGCGTATTTGTTATGAATATTGATGGATTATGCTATTGAATGTGCTAACATTATCTATTATCACCATATGCTTGCATTTCTTGGTTGTTGAGGACTAGTTGCAGGTATATCGCTTTGGGTCAAGTGCTCAACAGTGGACTTCATCGATTGTTTGGACGATGTAAGCCTTTTATCTTGTCTTGCTAGCATATTTGTTTATATAGCATACTTGAGAATAGAGTTGATTTATGCAGTCATTTCCGTCTGTTGTGGTTTACCCCTAGCCATAGAGATATTTTCCTCATAACAGAATTGATGACCATACTAGGGATTGAATCTTCTTTTTCAAGGTTTGGAGTGTTTTTCTCCTTAGATTGCTCTTGTTTATATTGAGTTTCTTGTCATATGATTTCTTGTATGAGTCTCTTAGCCTTCTCCTTAGCCTGCCTGTGTTTTGACACATATACGTGGGTTTTTGCTTGACAGTCGCGTACATACGCGTCTTGTTCTTCTGCAAGAGGCGTACATATGCGCTTTTCCCCTGAAAAGTCGCACACATCACCCTTTGTTGTTTGGTTGCTGGGTTTGATGGTTGCTAGATAGGTTTTGATGATTGTTGAGTCTTCTTGGGTCTCTATGGTGACTCTTAAGTGTCTGTGGAGTGAAAGGAAACCTGTCTTTCGTTTAATTTTTGGACAATGCCTTTCTCATCATCTTTTTCATTTGATTGTCCTTGCATCTTGGGCTAGGTGTTTTATTCCTTGATATCCTACTTGGTTTGTCTCTGTTTACACACAATAGAGTCTTTATATCAAGTTGTTGTTCAGTCCTTGCATTTTCATTCTCTTATATTGAAAATACAAAAATATTAGGCATATTACATTGATTGGCATTTTGATCTCTTGAGTCTTTGTCATTTATCTTAGTGCATGTAAAGAAAGATTTCATTTTATTTAGAATTGAAAAACTGAATTGAGAATTGTATTTTGAAAAGCATATCATTTATTGGAAATTGAAGTTAGGAATTTGCATTGTATTCATATTCATTTATTTTACTTGCTAAGTCATAACATCACTAGTTTCATGACCACACCTTTTGAGTAAACAAGGTGATGCAGGAGCATCGAAATCACATCAAAAGGAAGCGGACGTGGAATTGGAATCAACACCTCAACAATCAAAGGAGCCAAACCGACCTTAATCATCTTGGTAGCGATGTGAAGATCTTTTGATTTTTTGGTTAATTTATTAATTGTATGTAAAGTCAGGCCATTGTTTGAAGTGACAGAACGATTGTAAATCCTTTACACGACTGTAAATGTATTACAGGTGTGGGATATGTTGCATTAATTGAGTAGGTAACCACTTGAACAGAAGGTAATAGTATTTAGGTAGGAGAAAGGAGAGCGAGGAAGCTCTGGGTCCTTAGACAATTTTTCATTGTAATAGTTGTGAAGGAGATAGCTACTGTAATTATGTTTTCTTTATAAATGAATATAACAGAGGAAATTGACCCAAATAAACAGTGTTGATATTGTTATGGTTTGACTGTGTTGTTATGGGTCCGTGAATGGATGATGTTCATAGTGAATGAATGAATAATTGAATGAGTTCAATTGTTTCTCTTCTGTACGATTATGCAAGGAGTGCATGCAGAGCGCAAGGAGTGCGTGTGAAGAAGTCATTTTCGACTTAAAGCCCATAAAAGATAGAGGGGAAATTTCGTATGCAGAGTGTGCATATTGAGCACAAGGAGAGCATATAGAAACAAACTTTTGTTAAGTTTGAAAGCTCAAGAGGTTGAGTGCAGAGTATGCCAGGAGGGCATCATAAAGTATTTTGAAAAATACACAGAGTGCAAGTGTGCACCAAGGGGCAATATTTAAATTTCATTTTCCAGAAGTTCAGGAGGAGTAGTGGTTTTAAGTCTCGAGAGGAAACACTTAGAAACTTTTCTAAGTTTTAAAGAGTTGAAGTGCTTAAAGGTGGAGCGCAGAAAATTGAAGTTCGAAGAAAGAACAAGTACATAGAATTGAGTGAGAGAAATCCTTCATAAAATAATTTTGAATATTGGACAAGATCGAGGGTCAAGATTCATTCAGAAAGAGCTAAAATATTTCGAGCCATTAGATCTCGGATAAGTAGCGCACTGGTTAGTCACGAGGAATTATCGAAATTTCGCAAAACCAAAGGATTTGGAAGAAGCAGGGTGAAATTCGTGAAACCTCGAAACACGAAATCCCGAAATCATTGGGACTGTCTGTTAAAAAGGGGACATGTGGCAAGAGATCATCATTTCCCTGACTCACAGAGTGGAAAGGTCAAAGGGCGGAGTTGTGAGAATCCGAATATTTCACAATTTCAGGTATGGGAGGATTGGGAGAACGGAGGTGAATCACATCGGGAGTTCCCGATACGCAAAATCTCGATGCGCTTGGAAGTATTGGCCCCGGGTCATAGTGAAGGGTCATATGGGTGAAGGATAAGGGGGGAGCTAGAATGTGCTAGGCCCTTGTTAGAATTTCAGGACTCAGGAGTTCGAAGAACAGAGAGTCGGTTAACCCATATAGCCGATACGGGAAATCATGATGCACGTTTTTTGAATAAACGTGTGGTAACAAGGTGTGATCATGTGGAAAATACCGACGCTTAGTGCTTGTGCACACGGGTGGAAATTTGCAAATACCTATGGATTGTTTCTTAAAGGTTCCAGCAGGGAATCGAAGACTGTTTCAATTTAGTCTTGAGAATATCCTAAGACTGGGAGGTCACGCAACCCTTGGAGAAGAGGGGGTCTACATCAAGTCATATCAGAGCCTGAAAAAAGTTTGAAGTTGAACTCAGTGTGTTAGGAACAGTTGAAGCGATGTCGTCGAGGATATGCACAGGACTACCTATAGGAAACCGTGTTGTACGAAGAAAAGTGAGAGAACTTCATGCAAGGTTAGAAGCAATGGAAGCAATGCAAAGGATAACACTTTCCACTGAAGATGTAAGTGATGCAGAAAGAGAATAAATAGAAGTTGAAGAAGTTATAGGGGAAGATGCAGCTGAAGAACACTTACTGAAAGTTGTTGTGAAGTTGGGAGCTAGAGAAAAGATGGACGTCCCAATGTATGAAGGTAACTTGGATGTTGAAGAGTTATTGGACTGGATAAGGTCCCTGGATAAGTATTTCAACTATGAAGATGTCAAGGAAGGAAGGAAGGTGAGACATGCTGTCACAAGATTAAAAGGACATGCAACACTGTGGTGGGATGAACTACAGGCAGAAAGAAAGAGCAAAGGAAAACAAAATATAAAGAATTGGGACAGGATGGTAGCCAAATTGAAGGCTAAATTCATACCTGGGGATTGCCAGATAGAGTTGTTTAGAAAATTGTAGAACCTGAGACAGAGGGGTATGACAGTTAAAGAGTATACAAAATAATTTTATAGGCTAAATATTAGGACTGGACAAATAGAGAAGGATGACGAAAAAGTTGCTAGGTATATAAATGGTTTGAGGTATGAAACTCAGGATGAAATCAATATGATGACTGTGAGGACAATGGAAGTTGATTATCAGATTGCACTGAAGGTAGAAGAACAATTGGCTAGAAACCAGAGTCAGAGGAACATAAGTAGAGGCTTAAATAGAGGTAAGGGAGTTGTCTATGATAAGGCACTAAAATCTAAGGATGAGAATGAGAAATCATATGGTCATTTTGAAAGAGGAGGAAGTTACCAAAGAAGACCGTTTGGTGGGAGAAATTATTTTCCTCGAATAAGAGGAAGAAGTAGAGGAGGTGGAGTTAGATGTTATGCCTGTGGAAAGACATGACATATGTCTTGGGAATGTCCCGAGAGGAAGAGAGCAGGAGGAGGAGAAGCACACATTTTTGAAGCCCAGAAGAATGTGGAAGCAAAGGCAACAGAAGGAGGACAAAATCTTATGATGAGGAAAGTTCTTCTAAAGCCGGAGAAAGAAATAGAAGACTCAGTTCAGTGAACGAGGTTGTTCAGGACTGCTTGTAAGACAAAGGACAAAGTTTGCAAGATGATTATAGATAATGGGAGTACTAATAATTTAGTGTCAACAGAGATGGTGGAGAAGTTGAAGCTAGAGACAACTACACACCCAAGTTCATACAAAGTATCGTGGTTGCAGAAAGGACATCAAGTAATGGTAAGTCAACAATACAAATTTAAATTTAAAATAGGAGGCTATAAAGATGAGATTCTGTGTGATGTAATTCCTATGGATGTTTGTCATATTTTGTTGGGGAGATCATTGCATTTTGATAGGAATGTTATTCATGATGGGAGGAAAAATACTTATACTCTGGAAAAGAATGGTAGAACCCACATGTTACTACCAATAGAAGAGAAGAAAGAAAAGGAAGAAGCCATCACAAGAATACTTCTCATGAGTGGAAAGGAACTCTTGAAAGAGATCAAGAAAGATTAGGAAATGCAGTTTGTTGTAGTAAGGAAGCCAAGAGTTATCCTTACCAATACTTTTGTGGATGATTTACCTGAAGAAATCCAAGAATTGTTGGAGAATTTTGTTGACATAGTAGTGGATGAGTTGCCTCACTCATTACCACCTATTAGGAGTATTAGCCATCATATTGACTTGATTCCAGGATCTAGTTTTCCAAATAAAGAAGCGTATATGTTGACACCTTGAGAGAATGAAGAAGTTAAGAAGCAAGTTCAAGAGTTGTTGGATAAAGGTTTATTCAGGGAAAGTATAATCCCATGTGCAATGCCAACTGTATTGAGTCCAAAGAAGGATGGGGGATGGAGAATGTGTACATATTACAGATCCATCAACAAGATTACCATCAGGTATAGATTTCCTTTACCCATGATGGATGATTTGATGGATTGTTTGAGTGGAGCAAGCTATTTTTCAAAAATAGACTTGAAGATTGGATATCATCAGATAAGAATGAGAGAGGGAGATGAGTGGAATACATCATTCAAGACAAATGAAGTTTTGCTTGAATGGATAGTCATGCCATTTGGATTGACAAATGCTCCAAGTACATTTATGAGGTTGATGAATGAAGTGCTGAAGGAATTCATAGGTAAATTTGTCATTGTATATCTGGATGATATATTAGTTTTCAGCAAAACAAAGGAAGAACATTTAAAGCACTTGACATTAGTGATGAGGAAATTGYARYAAGAAAAGTTGTTAATAAACTTGAAGAAAAKTTMTTTTATGAAGAYARAGCTCATATATTTKGGTTTTGTGATCTBWTMAAATGAAWTGAAKATGGATCCAGAAAAKGTGAGAGMAATCAAAGAATGGTCRTCACCYAGGAGCATATTTGAGGTGAGAAGTTTCCATGGTTTARCAAGYTTTTATAGA
Source organism: Picea mariana (assembly GCA_032191745.1). Lineage (NCBI taxonomy): Eukaryota > Viridiplantae > Streptophyta > Pinopsida > Pinales > Pinaceae > Picea > Picea mariana. The sequence continues at coordinate 237,959 of JASDQU010102017.1, forward strand.
AAGTTTATYAKAAATTTTAGTGGTATATGTGCACCCATGATGGACACTWTGAAGAAGAAACATAAGTCTTTTAATTGGACAGAGGAGGTTGAGAAAATATTCAAAATGTTGAAAAAGAAGATAACAGAACAACCAATTCYGGTTTTACCGGATTTTGGAAAGACATTTCAGGTGAGGTGTGATGCAATTGGGATAKCCATCAGAGAAKTTTTGAGTCAAGATAATAGGCCAGTTGCTTATTTCAGTGAGAAGTTGAATGAAGCTAAGGAGAAATATTCTACATGTGACAAGGAATTTTATGCAGTGATTCAAGCTTTGAAAAAATGGAGACATTATTTAATTCCAAGGAGTTTGTCTTGTATAGTGATAATCAAGCTTTGTAATTTATTACTAGGCAAGAGAAGTTGAATCAAAGACATGCTAAGTGGGTAGAATTCATGCAAAATTTTACTTTTGTGATTAAACATATTTCTGGAAGTTCTAATAAAGTTGCAGATGCTTTGAGCATGAGAAGTTTGGTTATACAGGAATTTCAAGTGAAGACCTTAGGGTTTGAGCACCTTAAGGAAATGTATCAGGAAGATTCATATTTTAAGGAGGCTTATGAAGCATATGAAAATCCTTTGTTGAGGGATAACAACTCATGGTCATAATATTTGATCCAGGATGGATTGTTTTTTAAAGGAAGCCGATTGTGCATACCAAGATGTTCAATGAGAGATAATTTGTTGAAAGAAAAGCATAGTGGAGGTTTAGCTGGACATTTTGGGCATGATAAAACATTTGCACAGCTGAGTAGTTTGTATTATTGGCTAGGTATGAGGACATATGTGAATAAATTTGTAGACCGATGTAAGATTTTTCAACATGCAAAAGGGAAGAGACAAAAAATTGGTTTGTATCAGCCATTTCCTATTCCATAAAGGCCTTGGGATGCAATTAGTATGAATTTTGTATTGGAATTACCTAGAACCCAGAAGGGAAGTGATTCCATATTTGTTGTGGTCAATAGATTTTCCAAGATGGCACATTTCATACCATTCCAGAAGACAAATGACGCTACAAACATAGCCAATTTTTTTTTCAAAGAAGTTGTGAGATTACATGGATTGCCCATAAGCATAGTTTCAGACAGGGATACTAAGTTTGTGGGACACTTTTGAAGGACTCTATGGAAGAGGCTGGGAACTAATTTATATTTTAGTTCAACATATCATCCTCAAACAGACGGACAGACCGAAGTGGTGAATAGGAGTCTGGAAAATTTGTTAAGGAGTTTAGTCATTAAACAAGGTCGTCAGTGGGATCAAATTCTAGCACAAGCAGAATTTTCATTTAACAATTCAGTTGATAGAAGTACTGGAAAAAGTCCATTCGAGATAGTGTATGGAAGACAACCGAGAGGGGTTGTAGAATTGAGAGAATTGAAACAAGATGAGTTCAAGAGCGCTGGAGCAGAATATTTTTCTACATAAATGCAAAGACTTCATGATCAAGTTAAGGGGCAGATACAGGATAGTAATCAAAATTATAAGGACAAAGTTGATCAGAAAAGAAGGGAAGTTCAATTTGAAGTAGGAGATGAAGTTTTAGCTCATTTGAGGAAGGAAATATTTCCCAAAAGAACATATAATAAGTTGAATATGAAAAAGATATGACCATGCAAGATCCTTAGAAAATTTGCAGCAAATGCTTATGAGATTGAGTTGCCAGATAATATTGGGATATCGTCGATATTCAACGTTGCATATTTGTATCCTTATAACATAGTTGATACAGGAGAATTGGATGATCAAGAAGAGATTCAATGGGAAGAACATATGCCCATAGTAGAAAAACCTCGGATGGAGAAAATTTTAGAACAGAGAGTTGGAAGGAAAACTAAAAGAAAAATGTATCCTGAATATTTGGTAAAGTGGAAAGATCACCCAGTGGAAGATTCAAGTTGGTTAACTGAACCTGATATTTTGAAACATGGCAAGTCAGTGCGAGAGCTCATGCATAGGAGTCCATGAATATTTTATCCAGAGGAGTATGATGCAGAAGCATCACAATCACATCAAAAGGAAGCAAACGTGGAATTGGAATCGACACCTCAACACATCGAAGGAGCTGAACCGACAATTAACTAGCTTGGAAGTGGTGCGAAGACTTTTTGGAATTCTCATTAATTAATTTTGGTTGTGTAAAACTGAGCCACCATTTGAAATGATAGAACCATTGTAAATCCTTTACACGAATGTAAATGTATTATAGGTGTGGGATATTATCCCTGATTAGTCATTAGGTTGCATTAATTGAGTAGGTAACTGATTGAACAAAATGTAATAGTATTTAGATAGGAGGAAGAAGAGAGAAAAATCTCTGGGTCCTTAGACAAGTTTTTCTTGTAATCGTTGAAAAGGATAAATGGTTGTAATTACGTTTTTCTTTTGAAATTAATAGAACATAGGAAATTTACCCAAATACACAATGTTAATATTTTTATGGTTTGGCTATGTTGTTATGTGTTTGTGAATGAATGATCTTCATAGTGAATGAATGAATAATTGAATGAGTTCAATTGTTTCTCTTCTGTAAGATTATGCAAGGAGTGCATGCAGAGTGCAAGGAGTGCGTGTGAAGAGGTCTTTTTCGACTTAAAGCTCAGAAGATATATTGGGGTAATTCCATATGCAGAGTGTGCATATTGAGCGCAAGGAGTGCATATAGACAAACTTTTGTTAAAGTTTGAAAGATCAAGAGTTTGAGCACATAGTATGCTAGGAGGGCGTCAGAAAGTATTTTGAAAAAGACACAGAGTGAAATTGTGCGCTAAGGGGCGAGATTTAAATTTCGTTTGCCATAAGTTCATGAGGAGTAGTGGTTTTAAGTCTCAAGAGGAAACACTTAGAAAAGTTTCCTAGTTTTGAAGAGTTGAAGCGTTTGAAGGTGGAGCACAGAAAATTGAAGTTCGAAGAAAGAAGAAGTATGGAGGATTGAGCAGGAGAAATCCTTCAGAAAATAATTTTGAAGATTGGACAAGATCGAGGGTCAAGACCCATTCATAAGGAGCCAAAATCTTACAAGTCATTAGATCTCAGAGAAGTAGTGCACTGGTTAGTCGCGAGAAGTCATCAGAATTTCGCGAAACCAAAATATTTGGAAGAAGCAGAGTGAAATTCGCGAAATCGCGAAACGCGAAATCCTGAAATCATCACGTCCATCCATTGAAAGAGGGCACATGGCAACAGGTCAACGTTGATTCATGAATTGGGAAGTTGGAGGTAGGAGTTGCGAAAACTCGTGAAACACGAAATCACGACTTGATCACAACCGTTGGCTGGAGAGCAGTGCTAGACCATTGATCTGATCTGAATATTTTGGAATTTCAGGTATCGGGAGTTCGAAGGACGGAGATTCGGTTGAATCATATAGACGATACGTGAAATCACGACGTGCCTTTTCGAATAAGCGTGTGGTCACAAGGCATGGTCACTTTGAAAAAGGCTTGCACTTAGCGCTTGTTCAAGTAGGCGAAAGTTTCATAGAGACCTATGGATTGTTTTCTTAGAGTTTTCAGCAGGGAATCAAAGACTATTTCGATTCAATCTTGAGAAGATCCTAGACCGGGAGGTCGTACAACCCTTGGAGAGGAGGGGGTTTGCACCAGAGGACCTCATAGGAGATGTATTAAAAGAATAATTTTTTTTTGAGAAGATCAAGCAGATCCATTTGCAAGTACAAGAGATGCTGAAGAAGTCACATGAAAAGTACAAGGCTAGACATGACCAACACAAAATATAGAGAAAATTTAGTGTGGGAGACAAAGTATGGTTACAACTAAATAAGGAAAGGCTACAAGGTCAAGGTAAGAAGATCAAGGCTCTATGGTATGGCCCTTTTGAGGTATTGGAAATATGGGAGATATTTCCTACAGACTCAGTCTACCCTCATACATGCACATTTACTTCGTAGTGAATGTGGAGAATCTCAAACTATATAATCCTTCCATGTCGAATTAGGAGGAGGAGAAGGTCCTACCTTCCATAGAGGACTTAGCACCATATGCTTAGGCAGAGTTAGCAAAGGACACAATTTTGCATAAGTGGTCCAGAACTACAAGACAAGGGCAACATGACTTTTGGCAGATTGGGTTGAAAGGAAAACTTCGAGGAAAATCAAAGTGGTACTTCAAGGAGAAGATAGAGGAGAAGTTTCCTCACCTCATTTAGTAAAGCTTTTGGGGACCAAAAGCCTCCATGAATGTGGATGTATGATTTGGATTGGATAATTATATTATTTTTCATATATATATATATATATATATATATATATATATATATATATATATATATCCTTTTAGAGTGGATAAAATTGGAGCAATCAACTTGCAGGGTCATTTTAATGGTAGGTCCCTATTTGGAAAATTGGGGTCCAAAACCTTCTGAAGCCATTTTTAGGCATTAAATGGAGTTTTTTGGGGTCCAAAACCTTCAATAGAAGTGATTCATATCCTTTGAGAACTAAATAACCCCAATCCCCCCAACCCCTAATATGAAAATAGATATATTACTCAAACCAAGAACAAATGCAAATATTACTCAAACCAATAGAAAATACAAATATTACTCAAACCAGATTTAAATGCAAATAGCTATGTTACCCAAACCAATAGTTGGAATTGCAAATGGCTCTATAGTTGAAGACTATAATTACAGAGTAATGTACATTATATATTTCTATTATAAACTCCTATGAGTTCAATATATACACTTCATTACTCAAACCATTCATTACCAACATGCAAACAAATAAATTGTTTTTACCTAATAATATATTCCCAAAAATTAAATCAAGGATAGAGAGAAATTTTGAGATTTAAAAATAATTCAAAGAAATTTCTTTTACCGCATATTTATTGTGCTATGGTTTTAAGTGAAGAGTATGGTTTTACATCAAGCCAACGACTAATAAGAGTTCCTAAATAAAACAATATTGAGTTTATTAGCAAAGTAGAAAGGATTAATAGAGCAAATTTAGAGTTAAAATGAGACTTATAAGAAAAAATTGTTTTTATTGAGTTGAAAATTTCATAACCAATAAAATTTCAAAGAATTGAGTTAATGATAATCATTAAGTTGGAAATATAAAAGTGAATAATGATTATGTGTCATGTTTTTACTTCACCATATTAAACATATAAAAACCTCACTTAATTAAGACCTTGGTGAGATCATCTTGGGATATGATAAATATCTTTGGAAAACTAAATAAAAAATATTTTATATTGTTAGTACTTTTGTCATGTATTATATCACATCCATTATCTTTTATTTATTTTATTCCTATTATTATTATATATTAATAATATATATGTTATTATTATAGTATTATATTATGAATATATGAATATGAATATAGTGGCATTGTTGTTTGATGCGCATAATGGACAACAAGTTCCTTTGCATCTCAATAAGATAGAGTACATTATGCAAAAGAAAATTTAAGAGTCCAAGCAACTTAAGCCTGATAGTTCCCATTCCCAAAGTTTTGATACTTGATCTATCTGCAAAATACACTATTCTATATATATTTTCATCAAAGTATTCAAAGAATTTTATTTGGAATGTCATGTGGGAGGTTGTTCTTATGTCAAGAAGCCACGCATCTCTACAAGAAGTAAGTGAAGTGTTAAGAAGATCTTTAGTTACTCCTATATTGCAATGGGAAATAACATAATGAATATATGCTTTACCTTTCATTAGATCATATGTTCTAACTCTATCTTATTTCCGATTCTATCTCTCTTTGATATTCTCCCACGGAACTCTTCATTCAATAGCTTCATGTGACCCATTCCTTCCACAACATGTATAGTGAAGATTGGATTTTTCACAGGGATTATGCCAATCCCCCTAATTCTGAGCTTCTTCTTTTTGCATCTTCTCTTACTCCCTCCACAATGTCCATCAAAGGAAATTCTTTCAAAATCGAAGGAAGAATTACTTCAATCCCCAAAATATGGAGTATTAGAAGCCCCAAATATAGATGCTCTTGCTAATATAGTAGAATGCATTTTTATAAACAAAATTTCTTGTTACCACACTGTCAAAGAGTGTGAGATTCCCAAGATGAGCTCTCAATGAGCATTTTTGGATTTTTTGGATAACCTTCTCGTCGTGGTTAGAATGCTATGATGTGGTGTATTGCACCAAGTACAAAGTATTGGATAACGATATGGGCATAAAATTGGTCCAAGGTCTCATAAAATTGATCCACCACATTTGTTTGTGCCCATGGCTGACTATGACACTAAAGAAAGTGAATAAAAGAATGAAGTCACTACTCCCAATGAAGCGAATTGGGTTTTTGATCACATTTTTAGTGGAGAGCGTAGAAGAGAAAATAGAGGAGATGGTTTGATACTTCATTTGATGGTCACCAGATTACCATAAATCAATATGTTGTTAAGGTGTCAATATAAGTTGTTGACATATGAGCTAACAAACGCATAACAACCACGCACATTACAATGGGATGCCTTATCGATTTTGATGGGCTCTTAAGCTCATTCTTAGATGATGTGAGACCAAAGCTAGCATAGGCATATAGGTTAGGGTTCAGGCGTTCTTCCACTGTGCCATTCTTCCCATCAAGGTTCACCATTCAACGTACAAAAAGGAGTAGTCTATGGTGGGATTTTTTAGGTTGTGTATGCATGTTAGGGTTTTCATATAGGGAAGTCGAGTTGACGAGGAGAGGGTGTTAGAGTAGTCGGTGAGGGTTTGAATACTTTTAGTTTGATGAGAAGTAAAATGGTTGAGATGTAGTCGAAGGGGGTGTGTACTGGTGATGAGAGAACCAAATGGACAAATCATTAACTTGGAGCATTCATACATGATACCAGTGAATAGTCACACAAAACCTAGACTGTTTGAATAGTTGACAGGTGAGATAACCAAAGAGGCACACAGAGTGAAACTGACATATTAGGGTTTGTGTAAAGAGAAACCCTAGAGATTGATGAGATAAGTGGTGTAGACTAGAATTGACCAAAGTGCCAAAGGGAAGAGGGACAAACGAAGACATTTATGCATATTGGGGGAATAAAACACCAAGAATCACATCATGGAGTTATCCCAACTCTGATACCAGTGTCAACTCTAATACCAGTGTCAGGCTAGACATTGGAAGAAAAATTAACTCCACTTGATGTGAGTTTCATTAACATGAGAGGTGCATAAATATAATTAAAATGATTGTCGGTCTTACCTAATGGATGACTCTTCCTATCACCTACGACTCTTCATATTTACAATTACAATTATGAATTTATATTATATTATATTATGATTATATTATTATATTGTATTTGCATTCGTATACATTAATAGTAATTAAGTATTTTATGATATTTATTATCATTTATTCTATATGTGCAAGAATCTAAACTTCTCATTTCGTAATTCTATATTAGCTTAGCTTATGTGGCAATGTGATGTGGCATGCATGACTAATTATTTTATAATTTCCTTAGGAGACCCATTTTTGGATCAAATTTTATATAATGATTAGTCAAGTTGGTTTGGTAAGGATACAACAGTGACCACATTTTCAATATGAAATTAGCTCAACATCGAAGTTAATGCAATCAAGCTCACAAACCAAATATAGAGCCAAGATTGAGGATTCTAGAGCTAAGCCATAAATATTAAAAAACCTATGTAAAGTATGGAACCAACAAACAAAAAAAGAAATATCAGAGGTCATAGTAAGGGTAGGTTCTGGGTCAAAACATTTCCCATAGAGAAGAGAGCCAATGAAACTCAAAGGAAAGGGTTTTGATAGTGGTGATGCACATAACAACCATGAAATAAAACCTAATCTACAACGGTGACCATTTGTCCAGCTAATAACTAAAACAAAATTCACATAGAGAAGAAACACTCATAGACCAAACAAATCATGAGAAAGGTCAATCCTACCTATTTCTCAAGGGAAACTAAGGGAGAAAACCAAGCCAAAATCCAAGTACAAGCTTGAATCTCTCCGAGTTCAAAAAATCCAAGTACAAGAGTTGAATCTCTCCGAGTACATGTATAGATTTGACACATCACACTTTACGGATGACATGTGGCAGTCCGTACATGATGTGGCCCAATGACAGGTTGACACGTGGCAGTATGAAAAATAGCTGGGTTGTATGGATGCTAACGTGGCAGGGTGACTGCACGGTATGGATGATGATGTGGAACGACATGTGGTTGTACGACAGGTGATGTGGTAGGTGACTGGGTTGTACAGAAGATGATGTGGTAGTTTATTGGGTTGTACGATGATGATGTGGCATGTTAACTGTACGCTGACTATGTTGGTGACTGTGTGGGACGGTCCAATCACAGGGTGACACATGGCCCAATTAGAGGGCACCACATGGCACCTCAGATTTCACCAATTTTGGCTAGTTCAAAAAATTTGTTATGGATTCTGGGGGTTTCAAACCCTTGACCTCCATGGGTGCAACGAATTCGTGGAAAGGGAGGGACCAATTGGGCTACGTGGCAGGAATTAACCAAACCCCACTGAATTATTATTTGAATCAGTTGGCGCAAATTTTTTGGGATAAGCCCCGACTGGCGGGGGCTAGCCCCGAACAACCAGGGGATACAGACTTGGGAGAAACAATAATTATGTGGAGCGCATGGAGGTAAGGGCTTGACCACATGGGCCAAATCCACAAGACCAAGAGCCAAGACCAGGGAAGCCAGTGCACCAGTTACTAGCCCGAGGACACATGGCCATGTCCCATGTGACTTGGAGCCGAAGATAGGGGGTTGCGCCCTGTATATGTCTAATTTTGGGGTTTTAAACATTATTGTATAATTTTTATGCTGATTTAAGCTTGTTTTTAATGGATTTTTCCCATTATTGGGAGATCTGGAGCCCGATTTAAGGCCAGATCTTGGGAGGAATTTGGGAGGATGATGCCCACTTCAAATACATATAAACCAGGGGTTCTTAGCATAATTAAGGAGGTTCAAAATAGGATAAATGTTGAGGAATTTGAAAGCCAAAGCCATTTTTATGCAGGGAATCCATTGAGGAGGGGAACTTTACGGGCCAATTCCGGGAGCTACGCTCAACCGTTTTCAGTGCCGTCAGTTGTGTTCAATTCTTGAGGTCGATAAGAACACATATATACCAATTTGTAATCCATTTGAAACTTTTTTGATGTACATTTGAAGCATTGAATAGAAATAAGAAATCCTCACCCACTGAGACAAAGGCTCAGAGATGTAGGCAATCTTGTTGAACTCCGTTAACAACTTTGTTGTTATGGTTTGTTGAATTAGTTGTTCTTTGTGCTTACATTCTGATTTGAATTTATTATTATGTCTGCTATAATATCTCATTAATTACTTCTTCTTTCAATCATATCCTAATTGGTTAATGAACTCATGCTTTAAAACTTAACCAAGTCTTTAGAACATCATTTCGGTAATTGGTATTATAGGAGGAATACACTTATATTAGGACCTATGGTGTTACCACATCCCATCAATCATTGCCCAAATATCACCTAATAGACTTGTTTTGAGTGAAAGAACATATCAAGCCATATTATAGGGATTTAATGCTTCTTTATCTAAGGATGCTAAGAAGAGGATTTTCATTCCATACAACCTTTATTTGGGACACTATGGTCTATCAAATCCTACATATGCAAGACATG
>JASDQU010102018.1:11251-25953 GCA_032191745.1 Picea mariana
CCTTGTTGTAATGCCTCTTTTATTTTTAAATAATTTTGATATGAATTTCCTGCTACAATAACTTTATCTTTCAGATCTATCATGTACATGCTAATGGTTTCAATATGCACTTCATGAGCTCTCCTGATGAGTGCATTGACCACTTGATTTTCCTTTCTCTTTATGTGCTTAATTTCGAATTCGTATTCACTCATAAATTCCAGCCATCTAGTTTTCCTAGCATTTAGTGTTGGTTGTCCAAAAAACTACTTCAGAGCACAGTGGTTTGTCCTTATCTTGAATTTCTTACCCATAAGGTATTTCCTCCACATTTTCAATGCATGAACAATCGCTGCTAACTCCAATCCATGCGTAGTATAATTCCTCTCATGCTATTTTAATTTTCTAGACTCATAGCATGCTGCATGATCCTTTTGACTAAGGAATCCACCAGTCCCTTACTTCCATGCATCGTTGCGCACAACAAAATATTCATTTGGATTTGCAATCTGCAATATTGGTGCACTTGTCAATATTCTTTTCAACTATTGAAAACTCTCTTCACACATGGAAGTCCATTCAAACTTTACACCCTTCTTTTCCAAAGAAGTAATTGGACTTGCAATATTTGAAAAACCTTTTATGAATCTTCGGTAATAACCAACATGACCGGTGAATGATCTAGACTATGTCACATTGCTTGGTGTTGGACATTCTCTAATGACCCCTATCTTCTTAGGATCCACTTCTATCCATGTTGTTGATATTATATGCCCCAAGTAGTGAATCTTCTTTTGGTAAAAGATGCACTTACTTAGCTTGTAAAACAATATGTGCTCTCTCAAAACTTGCAACACCATTCCTAAATGTTTCTCATGTTCCTCTTCTAATTTGGAATAGATGAGTATATTATCTAGGAATACAATCTCAAACTTGTATAGGTATTCCTTGAAAAATCCATTCATCAGACACATAAAAATTGTTGAGGCATTTGATATCCCAAATGGCACTACCCTAAATTCATAATTCCCATATCTTGTTCTGAATTTTTTCTTGCTGACATATTATTCTCTTATCCTTAATTGATGATAGCCTAATCTCAAGTCAATCTTTGAAAATATTCTTGCATCTTTCAGCTAATCAAACAAATCATCAATTCTAGATAAATGATACTTATTATTTATGGTAACCTTATTAAGTTTCCTAAAATCAATACACAACCTTAACGTTCCATCATTCTTCTTCACAAACAAAACTGGGGCTCCCTAAGGTGACATACCTGAGTGTATATACCCATTTTTTAAGAACTCTTCAATCTGCATCTGCAACTCCTTCAATTCTTGTGTACCCATTATGTATGGTGTCTTGGACACTAGGTAAGCTCATGGTACCAAATCAATAGAGAAATCAATGTCTCTCTTTGGTGGAAATCCTGGGATTTCCCTAAGAACATATTCAAAATCCCTCAATACCAGATGGTCTACAATGCTTGCCACTTTATCTTTGGATGCCTCCATATGGGTTGCAAACACCTGATATCCCATCCTGAATATCTTCTTCAACTGCATAGTTGAAATCTCTCTAACAATTACATATCTTGGAATTCCTTGAATCTTTCCTTACTTCCCATCCTAATCAAGACATGTGATGGTCTTTTTGTAAGAATCTAGGACATCATGATGTTTTTCCAACCAATCCATGCCAATTAAAAATTCTTATTAACCCAATGGTATGATGTTTACATCTACCTTTGTGTTGAGTACATTCATGTCTATTTGAAAATCTTTAACCAATTCATTGATTTTCCTCTTATCCCTCATGGCTAACTGAAATAACCAAGATTTCTTATGATTACTCCTTTGCAAGTGAAATATTTTAACAATGTTAGCATTTATGTAACTATGACTAGCTCCAGAATCAATTAAAATTTCTATGTGATGGTTATCAACCTTACCTTCCACTTCGATCATGGGGGATTGATATTCTTCCCTCTTGTTGTCCAAAATCCTTGGCATACTTCATCCCATTTATTCCACTACTTTATCGTCCTAAATGTTGTGGAAAGTCCTCATTCTTTCTCCTTTATGAGGGCAGTCCCTATATAAGTGATTTCCCTCACATCCCCAACATTGAATAGGCTTCTACCTTGGCCTTTTCCTAAATGAATCTGCATTATTTTGATCATTTTGGGCTGCCTAGCCTTGTTGATTTACTTGGGAGTTATTTCTAAAAAAAGGTGGCTTAAAACTTTTCTTCCTTTGATCCTTTTTCCCTTTCATCTTGTCATTCCATGATTTTTCGAACACTGGCCTTCCTTTGATTTGCTCATAAAGGTGTCTTTCTCTCCTTATGGTTTCTTCCAAGGTCTTGGGGTTGTCATATTGAATCTTTTCACTAAAAAAAGAGGGTAAACGACTTAGAAAGATCTGGATTTTAACCTTCTCATCCTTGATGAATTCAACATACTTAAACAATTCAAAGAACTGCTTCTGATATTCCTCCATTGTCATGGTTCCCAACTTGAGTTCAAAGAACTCTTTCATATTTATCTCATAGTAATGCTCAAACAAATATTTTTATTGGAAATATCTTTTGAACTGCCTCCATGAGATCCTTTTCTCATTGAAATTCTTGGCTTTCTTAATTGGTAGGTGGAAATCCTAGCTTCTACATGGGATGGGTAGTCATGTAGTTGAAAATATTTCTTGATTTCCAATAGTCATGTCTTTGCCTCTTTTCCTTTCCTGTGCTCACCATTGAAGGTAGGTGGCTTGATTTTCCTAAGTTCACCTTGCAAGATGTCTGCCTCAGGCCTTATCCTTTTCCTATGAACAATAGACACACTTGGTTTTCTCCCTGGCCCTAAGCTTGCATGAGTTCTCCTAGTGGATTGTCTTGGAGAATGATTTCCCCTACTCATGATTCTTGACTTCCTATCATTTTCATGATCATCCCTTTTTCTATGGGATATAGATGCTGCTATTTGTCTAACACTAGATTCTTTCTTGGTGCCATAATATTTGTTAACTTTCTTATGCAACATATTTAATCTCTAAAGTATCTCTTCTTGAGACTTTATAATCATTTCATTATCAACCATGTAACTCTGCACTTCCCTATGCAGACTTCTCATAGTGACAGGCCCTTGCCTATAACTTCTCCCATTTGAATCTATCTTATCATTCCCCATACTGACATGTATACCTATGAACTATTCCCCATGGCTATAATATCCTTGAGCATCTTCCATAACTCCATTCCTCATATAGGAACTAAAGTCTCTTTCGACACTTTTAATTTTGCAAGAAATGTGCATGTAATAATTACTATTAGAACATCCATATTATAAATGTTTTTATTAATGAGAATACATGTTTCTTCTTCATTAATTTATGAAGGACACATTGCACTAATTCAAATTTTTATTTTCTTGATGCATTCCTCCCAGAAACAAATTTCCAACGACTAAAAACTTTCCCAAAATCAAGCTCCAGTTTGAAAGTTATAGCCCTCCAAAGTTCTTGTACAGATCTATAACATCTTGAAGACTTGAAATCCCAAATTCTCCTCCATTGATCTATCTTAATAGATTCATCATGGATATGAGTCATATTTCTTCTTCATACCTTCCATGAACCCACCACCAACACTTAGCTTATTTTTCCTTTGTGGACTCACAAACTCATAAACTTGTAATATTATTTCATAAGTCTGTTCGAAAAGTCTCAACACTTAGTCATTTTTCCACTTCTTTGGACTCATAGACTTGTAATCTTGTAACCTTGTTTCATAGGTCCATCCAAAAAGTATCAACACTTAGTCATTTTTCCACTTCTTCGGACTCATGGACTCACAGACTCACAAAATCGTAATCTTGTAGCATTTCTTTCATAATTTCATCCAAAAATTCTCAACGCTTAACCATTTTTCCACTTTTTTTTTGTGGACTCATGGAATCAAAAAATCATAAACTTTTAACCTTCCTTTCATAAGTGCATCCGAAAATTATAAACATTTAACCATTTTTCCATTTTTTGGTGGACTCGTGGACTCATAATATTCTAACCTTTCTTTCATAAGTCCGTATGAAAAGTTTCAATGCTTAGTCATTTTCCACTTCTTCGGACTCACAGACTAAAGGACCCACATAATCATAATCTTGTAACCTTTCTTTCATAATTTCATCTGAAAAGTATCAACACCTAACCATTTTTCCACTTTTTTGCTGACTCACAGACTCATAATCTTGTAACCTTTCTTTCAGAAGTCCATCCAAAAAGTTTCAACACTTGTCATTTTTCCACTTCTTTCAACTCGTAGACTCATAGACTCACACTTGGACAAACTTCCAAGATATTACCACAGTTTCGTGGGATTGACAGTTGGCCTTCCACATGGATCCACATCACCTACCAACTGTAATCCCGTACAACATATATCTTCTACCATGGAAGCACCCATATTTCTTCTACCACACCAGTTGACACCAGGGTTTAAGATGTAGACAGAGCGAATGACCGTCTAAAAGTCAATCTATTCTCTACTCTACCCCAAACATACCAAAAAAATTGAAAATAAATAAATAATAGATAATATCAGGTAACTGTACCTTTTATCCCATGTCTGGCGATGATCTCCTCAAGCTCTGTAGTTCCAATGACTACACATCTCCTCCCAAGGATAACCTACATCCAAAAATAGGAAAACACGAACTACAAGCATGATATTCTATTCACAAGTTAGGGTTAGATATCAAATGCTAAATATAAATCAATGAAACTACACAAAACATCATCATTTGGGATAGGGAAAAGGGATTCTTTTATTCATCAAACAAAGACTGAAACTTACAATCTGTGTCAGCCACCATTCCACGAACCTGGTCCAGGATCCTCTTTACAATGCTCCAAGTGCACCTTGAATGGACCTCTTCTCTCAATCTTCTAATCACCTTAAAGGAAGGGAATGGATTGAATGGAGGAAGAAGGGGCTGATGAGGGAATGATGAGGCAATATCTCACAAAAGGTAACAAAAGCTTGGGAAAGGAGGGGTAGTGAAATAGGACAGAGTTTCATTGTTCTTATTCTTGGATGTGAAATGAAACCCCAACACATCCTTTTATATGAAAAAAGGATGGTTATTTGGTTGGGTGACAGGCTATAGCAGGTGAATTGGTTGGGAAACCTCCAATAGCCCATGACTTTCAATGAATTCCTTAAAAAAAAAAAAATTTGCAAATTTTCCAAGCATATGTGGGATTTTTAGTGTGGAGCAAGTGTATGTACGTGGGTTGTAGTGGTGCAACAAGCCTATGTACGCAGGATGTAATGGTGCAGGGAACGTACATCCTCTAAAAAATTGTTTTTTAAGAAGAGTTTCTCAACAATTCTTTGGAAAAATATGCAATTAAGAGGACCAATGCCATGCATGCATGATTAGGGAATTTTAGTGCTATAATAGACACCCCCTAATGTGTGAGGTTAGAAGAGAAAATGATGGCTGGAATACATTACAATGTCTTCACAAATGTATGAAATTGAGTGATCCCGGGACAAGAGTTTGGGAGGTGCCATCTACAAAACAAAAATTATCTCTTTGAGGCACGCATACCCATGCTTGGGATGAACTGAATCATGGCTACCAATCAAATACACTGCATATCCATGTCATATAACTATATAAAGTGTAGCCGCGAGAAATACACATCGGATATACATCTTAAAATTAGTAAAAGATATACAAGTATAGTATCCATCTTCAAGAAGATAGTGACTCATGTGGATAGAGATGAAGTCTTCATAGCTCGAGAAACAACTTCAAGATATTCAAAACTCAGGTAGGAGTAAAATGGGAGTTTATAAATCACTACTCTCAGGTCTTTGACGGTTTGTTAGGAAAATACATGAGGATGTCTATGATCAGGCAAAGAACTTCATTGATTTCGAATCTGGACTTGATTGGACTCTCGGGATGGCCAACTCATGAACATCAAGAGATAAACTATAGAAAGGCCTACTTAGGTTGAGTGAAACTTCCCTTGGAAAAAAGCACAAAAGATGGTCAGACTCAGGAAGCATGACATTGACATAAGTTCACAATGCAGGAGGCAACGCAAACTCTCCATGTGTTTGGAAGAGTAACCAAATGGAGGAGGACACAAATCTATGTAGCGAGAACAACTTCCTAAGGTCATACTAGATCCCAATTCTTGACAAACAAACGAAAGGATTTTCTTTGTCCAAGGGCGACTCTTTGTGTTGTTGAAAAAACAATGAATATTTCTTGTCCCTTCTTTTTGGAATATTTGTTTTTTCTTTGTCTTTTTCCATTTTTTAAGAGCTTGAAAAAGAATAAAAGAATGCTACGTTACAAACGAGGAATGAGTGTCACAAAAAATCATACCAGTTCCAAGCGCATGGAGCACACTAATGCTCAGAGCAAGGATACATGTGCAGGAAAAGGGCACTCGAGAAAAATTCCTCCATGGGTCAATGTCCATGAGGAAAATATTTCCTGTCCCTTCTTTTTGGAATGCTTGTTAGACTATGCTTAAAGGAACCTTGCTCTGATACCAATTGATGGAAACATCCAGCAATACTGAGAGGGGCAGGAGTGAATCAGTATTGCCTACTTTTTCTTTTTATCTTCATCCATATTAAGAACACATATTAATTATTCAATTAAGAAATATATGATGAACAACAAACCCTTATGAACACATATTTTATCGTGGAACCCAACAGGGAAAACCACCAACTCTTTACTCATTAATAAAAAGTTCTTTTACAAAATTGTTTTCAAGCTACAACTTGATGGAGAGCCATTCCCCAAGTTTCTTCAGCTACAACTGAAGGGATGCTTCCACACCCCATTTACGAGCTACAACTGGAAGGATGCACCCACACCCTCATTCACCAGCACCAACTAGTAGGAGGCTTCGACCCCCTGTTTAGTCAGCTACAACTGACAAGGAAGCACCAACTCCCCTGCAGGATCCAACCTGCCTTTGCACCATGCAACCACCCTTAGTTTATAATGAAATTCAATCTCTTTTTCTCTTCATCGAATTTGACCCATGCAGCCATTGTTGTACTTTCTACTTGTCTGTTGCAGCCTCTGCTTGTATGGTGTTCTATATCAAGTACTTGATTGCATAACTATTGCTCTGTCTTATTTTGTTCTTGATCTACAATAATACATTGACAGGCACCTTAGAACAAACAGTTCTTCATCTTGGACTCTGCTCCTGTTTTTGATCTTCTAATATGAACCACAGAGACACATTCTTCTCACCACTTTTTCTCGTTTATATAATCTTCAAACAGGTGTGAAATTTAAAACATTGTGTCCCTTTAATTGAACCATTGTACCTTTTAATTTAAAATGATAATCTTAACTTCAATTAATATCATTTTTCCTTTTTATTCTTTACTCATATTTTCATGATTTATTCTCTTTTAATCATGAATGTGTATCGGTTCATTATACCATGAAGGTTTTTCATAAATTGATCACAGTCATGGATCAATTTAATCCTTTATACTCGATATCAAATCTCTTTTACTTCACATAGACCGGATTCCATGGAGGCACTTCCTTCAAGCCATTTCACATGATCGTGCGTTACAGAACCACTGGCTCAACAATTTTGGCAATGCATTACACTCGACAATGCCAAACCTCTTTACAATATGACAATGGTGATGATGTCATGCTTAAGGAAATTTAGACCAAATGAGCATTTGAGCACTTCTCAGTTCAATGCCAACGATTCATCCTCCTGACGAGATAGACGACTGACAGGGTTTCAGCATTTAGACATTCGAGTCTTCATGATTTCACACTTTACTAAACTCACGATCACGAAATTGTTGGTCAGTTCGGATGAATCATATTACCCATTGAGATGGACGGCTCATGGGGTTTTGGCTTTTCATCCTTCGGGACTTTGACACATTTCTCCTTACAAAACTCTTGGTTGTGATATCACCGATATGATAATTCAGTTCACGTCTCTTCCATGGAAGAGATCAACGGTCAACCTTAAACCTTAATCTGATCCATTCTTTCCTTAATCGAATGGTTGTGTCTTAATCAATCATTGAGATGTGTGGCTTCTGATATTTCTTCATTTTTTCCTTCGAATCTTCATGACCTCCAACAGTCCCTTTCGGCGTTTCGGCATTCGGGACTTCGTGATGTTGGAGTTTTTGCTTACAACGAAAAAATCTCGAAGTGGTAACTCTCAATACTATGGATCATCTAACGCGTGTCCCTTTTGAAGTTTCGACATTTGAGACTTCTAGACTATAGCTTATTTTCTTAGTGGTGAAATATCCTGAAGTAGGACTCCCAAAGGAACGTAAAATCTTCCGTCACATAATGGCATATCACCAACCTATTGGATGCCACGTGTCATACATACTCAAAATTTTCACATGCCTGAAATGTTGTATCAAATTGACGCTTGTCACTGTCTTATTGTGCCACGTGTCCTTAGCTAACATGGTTTGTCAACGTGTCTTCATGATGTGGTATGTTGTGTCATTTTTCCTTGGTTCAAATCCAATGGCCCTCCAACGCTTTCAAGATCCGACGACCCATGATTCTATCGTGATTTCGTGTTTTGCTATTTGGAAGGTTATCACTTCTAGTCTTTGACTTTCCAGTCAGCGAAGTGCTGAACCAATGCCATGTTTCCTCTGACTCAATGGTCAGGATTCACTCTCGATCCAATTGTCTAGATTGGATCATGAATTCGCATTTTGGTATTTCAAGAAGCATGCTCTGTTCTCTCAACTCGCAATCTCCTAATTCCCGAAATTCGGTATGCCACTCTCGTCAGATCGACGACCCACGCCACTCCTCCTCATCAATGTTCCTTATCTTATCATGATTTTGTGTTTTGGTATTCTTGTGATGAAGGGTCTCGACACTCCATGTCGCGATCACTGAATAGATTTTATCTACACTAGCTCCTTCCCTTCTCGTGACCATGGGTTATGACCCAGGGTTGAGTGTTTCACATTTTTGCATTTCAGGATTTCAAACAACTCTCATCATTGTTTCTCTAAAACACAAATCCATGAATTCATAGATCCAGTGCCATGTGCCCGCCTTCCAACCGACGGCTAGGATCTCTTCGCTACCTCTCATATCACGAGTTCCAACAACACTTACGTTTGACTTTTCCATTCTTCGAGTCAACAAAATGACGACCCTTTGCCACATGCCATCCTTGAAAATGGATAGTCCTAATCCTTTTAGAACGATCAGCGACTATGATTCTTTTGGTACAATCAATGACTATGCTNATTCCACTCTCGTCGGATCAATGACCCACATTGCTCTGAATGTGATGGGCACAATCCTTTTATGATTCACAAGCTCACAATCAAATTCTTGATCGGATGGCTGCTGAGCTTCTCACTCTGATCAGATGACTGTTGAATCCTATCACCATTTGTGCACATTGATCAACCATTCAATCTTTTCACTGATCCCAATGACATCTCTACAATCTATTCTTCCTATAAGGATTTTGATGAATGAATCATTATTGATCCTATCATGATCTACAATAGACATGAAATACATATGTACTTCTGATCTTTGATCTTCATTCAATTCACTTCTGTTGTTCGCTCCTCCTCATGAGCTTGCGATGTCTATCTCTCCACATAGTTTGACATCTTCTATTGATTGATATACCTGTAGACAGTTTTGATCTTTCGACTTCCTATTCTCTCTTCCTCCTTAGCTTGCGTTTATCGATCTCTACATTTTCTATCTTCTTGTTGACTGATATATTATTGACATCAATGACAATGTCATCTTTCATTTAACAACAAATCATCACTTCAACTATTGACATCAATGACAATCTCATCTAATGTACTTCATCATTACAGATCATCCCTTTGACTGTTGACATCAATGACAATATTTCCAACAATCTCCCCCTTTGTCATTAAGGGTAACACACTAACTTCATATACAAAACTCCCCCTATGTTGATGCTTTCCTTTTATGAAGTTTTCCTTTTATGAAGTTTCTCTCCCCCTTTGACATCAATGGAAAAGGGTTTCTTCTCCTATGATCTGTCTGTATAAGTACTTGTCTGACCATTGATAACTTGTCCTGCAATCAACCCTTTTTTTCCGCAACTGAATGACTCCCTATGTCAATATGCTCTCTCTATGATTCTGACTACTCTCCCCCTTTGTTTCTTAAAAGGTAGCTCTTCCTGACAAGGTTTCTTCCTCTGTTAATTTACTAATTTTTCTCCCCCTTTGCTTTTAAAAGGGTATCTTTTTCTGACAAGGTTTATTCTCTTGTTATTTCTGCAGGATGTCATTTTCCTCATTTTGTACATCATAATGTTGTTTCTGTGTATGTCGTTGTCTTACTGGAACACTGCATAATTGTAGCTCATTTTATTCAAACAGCTCTTGGATGTGTCGATTGATTCTCATCGATCTCTAACTAAGATACCAATTGTTTTTATATCAACCATCTTGACATCTGCACTCTCAACAATCTTATGTAACCTAAGATTGTAACATTTGTATGTTTTCTTGGTAGAAGAATATCCAATAAGGATACCTTCATTAGATATAGCATCACATTTTCAAAATTATCATAATTCCTTTTGATGTAATCCTTACTTCCAAAGACCTTTAGGTATTTTACTGAATGAGCTCCTCCAAAACAGGGTTCACAAGGAGTTTTACTACTATTGATCCTGAGTCGACCTCTATTCAATATGAGTACTGATGTGCTTACAGCTTCCCTCCAATATTAATACTAATTGATGGAATATCCATCAAATAACTGGCTTCATTGAGCATAGTCTTTGCATCTTTCTGGACATAGATCCTTTTTTTTTTTTCTTTTTCTTTAAGAAGGAGCTTCAGTGTACCATTAAAATAGGATTGAAATATTTCTAACATAATCATCACTCAATTATTTTTGTTGTTCTACCGTTGGAGATTCATTATCAATGTCATTATTATGTGCACCAATAGCTTCTTTATTCTTGTCTTGAGAATATTCCTTATTATTAGTTTCATCCTCCAAACTTATATCATTAACTTCATCAGTTTCAGGAACACTATTTTCCTCATCTTTCTTGTTTGCTACTTCAGATTTTTCTTTCCCATGTCTTCTTATTTACTCTTGTTGTCATATTGTGTGAAACATTTCTTATTGGTTGTCTTCTTGAGTTCCAACAGTTATAGGCTTTGTGTCCATATCCACCACAACTATAGCATCTCATAGTGTAACAACGTGCAACAATATGTCCAACATGATTGCAGTTCCAACATATTATATTGTTGTTGAACCTACCGACTTGTTTTCTTCCATGACGCCTAGAATCCAAGGCTTTATGACCATGTTCATTACAAGAAAAACAATAACCGTTAAAGACACTCTCATACCTTCTTTGATTCATCCATGAAGGTGTCTCTCTTCTAAACTTGCTTTGAGGTGTATGAGTAGCTTCTGGATGTCTTCCTTGATCTGATCTTCTAAGTTTTGTAGTGTTTCTTTTATTCTTTGAACATGAAGAACCTGCATCATACTTGATTTCCCTTTTTATAAAAGAAATACTTGCATCAGACCCGTCTTCACTTTTTACAAATGAAGGACTTGCATCAAGTTTCTTGAGATTACTAATTTCTTCCTTGTTGTGGCCAAGACTGGTTTTTTCATATGGTGATCTCCGACTATCCAAGATCTCATCCAGGGTCATGGAGTTTTTCAAGAACTTGATTTGGGAGTCTAACGTAGTTTTTCAAGAACTTGATTTGGGAGTCTAACGTCTCAACCTTCTTTCTAAGATTCAGAACTCCTTCTTCCATATTATGACAATATTCTCCCTTTTTGTACAACTGGTTCCTTACCACCTCTTCTCTTCTTTTGGCTTCTTTAAGTTTTATTTTAAGATTGACATAGCTTTCCCTTAGTTCTTTTAGATCTGCAAGGTTTTTTCTTGAGACATCATCTTTCTTCTTTTCTTTTTTTTCTTGACTGATTTCATTTTTCAGTCTCTTGATCTCTTCTTCTTTCTCTTCTAACTGATTTTCCTGCTCATATATTATCTTTTTACTATCCTTGAGCATTTTCTTTATTTCCAAGACATGCTTTTGACTCTTTTCAATAAATTCTTGAGTGTAGTCATGAATATAGATATAGTTGGATTCATTATGGTGATAGAGGTATTCAGAGAGACTCCAATCAACCTTTTCTTTGGCCTTTGATAGTTTTTGTTCTTCTTCTTCCATGGGATAAATTCTAACAAAACATTCTGATATTGTATTTGAATCTTCTTCTCTACTTACAGGGGAGAATTCAATATCAACATTATTGCAATCGGAATATTGTGGAGAGTCTTTACCTTTATTGATAGCCGAGTCCTCTCTTTTGATTTGATACATCTTCTTGGGAGGATGAGTAGATTATTTGGAGGTATCATCACTAGACATGTCATATTCAATATCAATTTGAGTAATAGGGCCTGATCCTTTAATTATGTGTGCGTGGTCATATCCAAGGCCATATTTGTTCGAGGAAAATATTTGTAAACTGAGAACTTTATCAAGGGTTTCAGTCCCTTTCTTGAATTTTTCATCAATCTTAAGTTGATCCTTTAGTTGTTTACACCCTTTTTTATATTTTCTCAGTTCATCCAAAACACTTTCAAGATCAACTTCCATATTGACTTCTGCTTCAATGTTTGAGTATTTTTCAAAATAATCTGCATTACTAGTATTGTTGTAGACTGAATTTTGTTCTGATTGAAATGTTTCATATGACTTCTCATCTGAGTAGAGGTATTTTATCTTGTCCCAAAGTTCCTTTGCAGAGTTACGTTCAGCTATATTTTCTTTGACATCATCAGGTAGTCCATCAAGGATTGTATTCATTACCATTGAGTTAATTTTTTTGGCTTACTTTTGAGCTGGAGTCCTTACTCTATTTGGTGGGAAATAATCAATGATCACTGAATTCCATACATCATGTCCCAATGCCTTCATATGAATTTCCATTCTTATACTCCAAAATATGTATCCTTCTTTTCTAAGTATTGGAGTTCCATTCTCATTGTAAATCTTTTTTCCATCCATGTGTGCTTAATTTGATCTTCCTTTCAGTTTCTTAGATTGTGCTTAAAGGAACCTTGCTCTAATACCAATTGATGGAAACATCCAACAATATTTAGATGGGGGGGGTGAATTAGTATTGCCTACTTTTTATTTTCTTCTTCATCCATATTAAGAACACATATTAATTATTCAATTAAGCAATATATGATGAAAAACAAACCCTTATGAACACAAGATTTTATCGTGGAACGCAATAGGGAAAACCACCAACTCTTTTCTCATTAATAGAAAGTTATTTTACAAAATGGTTTTCAAGCTACAACTTGATGGAGAGACATTCCCCAAGTTTCTTCAGCTACAACTGAAGGGATGCTTCCACACCCCATTTACCAGCTACAACTGGAAGGATGCACCCACACCCTCATTCACCAGCACCAACTGGTAGGAGGTTTCGACCCCTTATTTAGTCAGCTACAACTGACAAGGAAGCACCAACTCCCCTGTAGGCTCCAACTTGCCCTTGCACTACCCAACCACCCTTAGTTTATAATGAAATTCAATCTCTTTTTCTCATCATCGAATTTGACTCATGAATCCATTGCTATACTTTCTACTTGTCTGCTGCAGCCTCTGCTTGTATGGTCTTCTGTATCAAGTATTGGATTGCATAACTATTGATCTATCTTCTTTTATTCTTGATCTACAATAAGACATTGGCATGCACCTTAATACAAATAGTTCTTCATCTTGGACTCTGCTCTTGTTTTTTATCTTCTAATATGAATCACAAAGACACATTCTTCTCACCAATTTTTCTCGTTTATATAATCTTCAAACAGGTGTGAAATTTAAAACATCATGTTCCTTTATTTGAACCATTGTACCTTTTCATTTAAAATGGTAATCTTGACTTCAATTAATATCATTTTTCCTTTTTATTATTTATTCATATTTTCATGATTTATTCTCTTTTAATCATGACTGTGTATTAGTTCATTATACCCTGAAGTATTTTCATAAATTGATCACAGTCATGGATCAATTTAATCCTTTATACTCGATATCAAATATCTTTTACTTCACAAAGACCAGATTCCGTGGAGGTGCTTCCTTCAAGCCATTTCACATGACCATGCGTTACAGATGTTATCACTGAAATTTCGTCTGCACATGGCGACAAGAACTCCGCATCATCAAAACAGCAATGAAGTCATTCATGGCACTGAATTAATTTCACAGCACTCCAGAAGGGCCAAAAACTATACAAAGTAACCAAAATTGAAGGGTGCTTTACAACAGTTTGGTGCGCGCGTGCATGCGCGGGACAAAAACGTGTTATTAACGCATGCGCGCCCGACGCGCGGCTGTTAAACAAAGACCCGTGCATCTACTAAAATGGTGCATTAATTGAATAGGTTGGCCTCCCAATCGCCTACGAACCGGCTCCCAAGTTGATTTGACTCTCAAATCAGAGCCGGATCTGCAAAATCGGTGGGTTAATGACCTAAATAAACCCTAAACGGGTCCCTGTTCACACTTTGAGAAGGTTACGTGACCGCCCGAAGAGTTGCTATAAAAAGCCGTGAGGATACACTTTTTTGGCAAGGAATTCT
>JASDQU010102018.1:26700-60840 GCA_032191745.1 Picea mariana
TTATGTGACGTTCCACATACCACCAGAAATGGCATGAAAAGCACTATCCATCTAGGATAGTTTCACCAACAATTTCCTTGATCTTCATCTCATTATTCCTCATACAAGCATGGGTCCTCCAACCATTCTTCTAGGATAACTCAATCCGTAAAGCGTCTTCCTGTGAGGGCTTTCACCGTAAGGGGACCACTTTGGAGTTCATCCATTTGTACACCTTATCAATCATGATAAGAAAATAATGAGTCATCTATACAATTTTTCCAACAATGCATCATATACCAATGGAACCACATCGATCCATCTTCATCATGTATCAATGACAACTCATTAATCCATCTTCATCTATGCATTCTCATCAAGGACAATACGTATTATATTACATCAATCATCAATCAATCAATCCTTTGACATCAATCAATCACTTGACATCAATAAATGACATCAATCAATCAAACCATTGGCATCAATGACAACATGATCCAACAAATATTTCATGCACAACAATAACACATGTAAATAACTCAGTACAAGATAAAACACTTATCTTAAACAAGAATCATACGACTAGCTAATTGGGACGGAAATTCCACCCAACGATAGACTGACTGTTCCAAATCTCAACAACCAGACACCCACGAGATGAGGCTGGCAATCCACAAAAAAGGGTGGTCTCTCAAAGTCCATTCAGAGTTCATAAATCTCTCAAACCAATTGATATTTTCATACAACTATCTCGAGTTTCGACCAACTCTCTTCCTCTTGACCTGTCCAACACAAGGAATGCACAATTATTTTATCAAGTTTAACCCAAGGGATGTACCATTTTTTTATCAAGGTTAACCCAAGGAATGAGCCATTCATTTGTCAAGGTCTCTTTAGAAAAAACAACTAGGAATATCTCAACTAGGAACTCAAGCGATATTGTTGCTAGAAAAACTATGAGTGAACCAACATCAACCACTTGTTGTTTTAGTGAAACTCATGCAGGAGTTCACTCTTCCGTCTTGACAACCGGGCTCTTCAGTTATTCCTCTCCAATTCACTCCAGTTAGGCTCCTGTTGTGCTCCAAAACTCTCCATCCATGGCCGCATCGACTTCCAACTATGTTTTCTTTCCCTTTATTGGATAACTTCCCAAATCTCTCAAACCATTGTTACTTCTGCGTCAACCCATACAAAATTATTCTCTATTTCTTTCCTTTATTCACTCACATTCTTCCCCAAATCAATTTTACTCCACCCTTATGTGCCCAATAACTTCGGGAAGTGACGACTCACACCCACCCTCTTACATGTATTCAATGTTTGGATTTTGGAAACATTCAATAAAAAATGGCAAGATCCATATACAATAGCATATTTAGAAAAACAAGTTAAATCCATAAACATGGGTAATTCCCCCCTTGGACCCCTCTTGGCCATTATCATAGACACTCCCCTCTTTTGTGGATTAATTCATCCACCATCTCTTGTCCATCTTCCCTTAGTAGTTTGCATCACATTTTATTACTAAAACATTGAAATGCAATTCACATATTACATCGCTTGGTCATAGACACATATTATATCTACATAAGCATTAATCAAACTAGAGATTATAATGGGGATGTTGCATTCCCCCTCCCCTACAATTGTGCACCATCCTCGATGCACTCTATGATGAAATACATATTGTTGGGTTTATGTTTTGTTTTATTGCGATGATAAAATCCTTTTTTCATGCGATATTACATATGCTATGATCTCCTTTAGCCATTTTTAAGGTATTATCAAGCTGTATACATCAATTTTCCATGGAATCATACAAGGTATGTGTAATCATCGTTTTGCAATGGTTTTATGATTAATTCATCTTCAGTTAATGGTTACATTGATCTAACGTTTCTTTTTTTCTTGCAACAGGTCAAAAATGTGATCCGACCTTCCATCCAAAACTTCATCCAATCCTTCATTTGGCACTGTTCCAAGTAGAGAACTTAGATCTTAATTTACGGGAAGAGGAAGCTGAATCATAAAAAACCGACACATGGGTTTTGTGCCCAATATTCCCAATTAGGTCCCATCTAGGCCGTTTCCTAAAATTGTAAACATATTGAGAGAATTTTGTGGTCCTCGATTTAGCCCTCCAATACTCCAATACTCCATTCGACACTCCAATCGACACCCCATCCGACACCACATCCGATACTCCATTCAGCACTCGGAGCACAGAGAAGTTGGCGATCCGCATATCTCGGGGCACCATTATGAAATTCAAGCACATGGGTTTTTCTCCCTTGGCTTCCCTCTTGCTCGGTGTCCTACCAAAATTTGCTTCCAACTATTGAATATGCCTGAGATCCATGACCTATTTACTCACTTTGTTTCGAGAATTGAATGAAGATTCCTCAACAAAATTTGATTTGTAATGATGTAACTAATTTTGTTATGCACATACTATTCTGAAAGGATCAAAGGTCAACCTATCAGCTCTGTAAACACTCTATAAATAACTGTTTTCCATGCTAGGAAGAAAAACAGATTTGTATACATACACATAGAAATTATTTTGATTTTGATGTAAAACTTTGTTTTCATGATTAATATCAATGTCATGTTAATTTTGTGACTGTGTCTTGTTGTTGAAAGGTAGCCACGACCTTCTGGGGGGCCCACCAGTGGTCTGGGTGACTGTATAGATAGTTATATCGTGTGTTTCATTTGCTTAGTTATAATTTACTTCATTTCTTTGTTGTATGTATTTTGTAGTTTTAATTACTATGCATGTTGATTGTAATTTAATTGTCTAATTCATCTTTTGCAGACTGCTTATAGGAGTTGGTTATTTGTTATGCTATGTTTCTTATTTCTTAGCAATTGTCCTATAGGCTATTAACTTAGATGACGTATTGAAGTTTTAAAATTGGTTTTTGCAAATTAAACAGAGCAGTATTTTAGTGTAAATAGAGTATCCGTTTAAGATTGTTTGCAAGCTTTGATAGATTAATTGTTTCAAGTTTGATAGATTTAATTGAGATGGATTTAATTACCATTTTGATTAGTCTTAATAGATCAATTTTTTTTATTGACTTCACCTTAGGATGATAGGATAGAAGTAGATTTTGGATTATGATTTTTAAAAGAATTTTAGTTAATTTTGAAATATGATTCTTAATGATAGACTAGTTCATTTTTATGAAATCTCAATTATGGATTTGAGTTGTAGTTTCTAATTAGCATTAGTCAAGAATTATAGATTTTCACATAGTGTTTTTATTGTCATTCTAAATATGAATTTGAATTAAGATTTTTAATTAAGAATTAAATTACGAGTTTATGAGTTTATAGCTTCGCTTAAATTAGTGATTTTGAACAAAGTATTTCCCAATATTAGTGTGATAGAGTGAATGATTGATGTTTACTTGAATTTTCATTAGTAGTTAGATGCCATCGGGATGTGAGTTCTTTCTTTTCTTGTTTTTAGTTAGGTAGATGAGTGTTCATTCTTGCAGGATAGAAATAATTGTGAGTTTTTGCTTTAAGAATAGAGTTTACTTGTAAAGATAATTTTGATAGAATATTTGCTTATGTGCTTACTTATCATTTTCTTATTCAAAGGAAGGTTAAATAGATAGATGATATAATTTAGAGATAGATTACTTGTCATTTTCTTATTCAGAGATAGATCAAATAGTTAATAGTTCTAGAATTGCTTAAAGCTATTCATTATTTGATTTTATTAGAATTAGATTACATTAGATTAGGCTAGGCTAGGCTAGGCTATATTAGAGCTCTAGACCTGCACATAGAGTGCTGTAATCTCGAAGCTTACGAGCCCTGGGTTGAAAATTTTATGTCGAAATAGATAGCATATATTTTACTCGACACATATATGAAAATTTACATCACAATACTTAGAAACAAAATTTCTGCAATTTAACAATTCTAGCAGCAACTATAACCAAAATCACATGTTTCTCTCAACTTGCCAACCCAAGGAATGCACCATTCTTTTATCATATTTAACCCAAGGGATGTACCATCCATTTATCAAGGTTAACCTAAGGAATGAGCCATTCATTTATGAAGGTCCCCAATGCAGTTGGCCAGGACTCTGAGATGTGGTTCTAGAACTATAGTTGCTCAAAATGGAATCTTGCATTCTATCTTCTTCAAAACTGTAAAACATTTGTGTGTATTGTGCCTTCATTTTTTCTTCATGCTCCCATGTAGCATCTTTAGGACTGTAGTAGTTCGATTGAACCTTTACCAACCCTATGGATTTGTTCCTGAGCACTTTGAATTTCTGGTCTAGGATGTGTATTGGTTCCACCCGGAAATCCCCTTTGCACTCCACCTGGATCAAATTACAATCAATAATGTGTTTAGGATCAAGCACATATTTATTTAAAAATGACACATAAAATACATTATGCACTCTCATGTATGCAGGAAAAGATAACATGTATGCGACTGGACCTATCTTTTCTAATATTTCAAAAGGCCCACAATATCTTTCTACCAATTCCAGGAAGCTGCCTAATCTTAGTGAACTTCTCTTTTCCTTCACTTTCAAAAACACATGTTATCCCACTTTAAAATATCTAAAAACTCTATTCCTACCTACATAACTTTTCTGCCTATCCTGGGCAGCCTTCAAATTATGCTTTATCCTTGACATATGATCTTTCATTTCCTTTAACAATTATGGCCAAACAACTGCTCTGTTTGTTGGATTATCCCAACTCACCAGTGTGCATGCATTTTCTTCCATACAATGCCTCAAATGGACTCATTTTCAATGGGGCTTGATACCCATTATTATAGGAAAATTCAACTAAATGGATATAATCTTCCCACTTTGATGGTTGATCCATCACATACTTTCTAAGAATGTCCTCAATTATCCTATTAGTCCTTTATGTTTTCCCATCTGACTCTGTATGATATGTTGTACTAAGATTTAAATTTGTCCCAAATCCTTTGAACAGACCCTTTTAGAAATTGGAAGTAAACTTTGAATCCTTGTTTGAAACTATTTCCTTAGGCACTCCATGTAGCATAGAAAATTATCTCATATAAATTTTTGAAATATTTGTTTCCTTATGTGTAGTCTTTACTGGAATAAAATGTGTTTATTTAGTCATTTTGTCCACCAATACCATGATGGAATCATGTTTCTTTACTGTTTTGAGCATATTATTAATAAAATCAACCATGACAACTTCCCTCTTCCACTCTGAAATGGGCAATGGTTGTAGAAAACCTTCTAGGTGTCCATGTTCTGTCTTTACCTTTTTACATTCTAGACATATGGCTGTGTAATTAGTGACTTCTTTCTTCATTCCTGGAAAAAAATATTGGCTTTTGACTACTGCAATTGTTTTTTGATATCCTGGGTGCCCTACATATGGCACATTATGCATCTCCTTCAGCACTAAATTTTTCAGCTCACTGGAATTCGACAAATACACCTTACCTTTGTACATGAGAATTCCATCTTCTTTCATCTCATAATAATTAAATTTCTACTGAAACATTACCTTGTTGTAATGCCTCTTTTATTTTTAAATAATTTTGATATGAATTTCCTGCTACAATAACTTTATCTTTCAGATCTATCATGTACATGCTAATGGTTTCAATATGCACTTCATGAGCTCTCCTGATGAGTGCATTGACCACTTGATTTTCCTTTCTCTTTATGTGCTTAATTTTGAATTCGTATTCACTCATAAATTCCAACCATCTAGTTTTCCTAGCATTTAGTGTTGGTTGTCCAAAAAACCGCTTCAGACCATAGTGGTTTGTCCTTATCCTGAATTTCTTACCCATAAGGTATTTCCTCCACATTTTCAATGCATGAACAATCGTTGCTAACTCCAAGCCATGCGTAGTATAATTCCTCTCATGCTCTTTTAATTTTCTAGACTCATAGCATGCTGCATGATCCTTTTGACTAAGGAATCCATCAATCCCTTACTTCCATGCATCGGTGCGCACAACAAAATATTCATTTGGATTTGCAATCTGCAATATTGGTGCACTTGTCAATATTCTTTTCAACTATTGAAAACTCTCTTCACACATGGAATTCCATTCAAACTTTACACCCTTCTTTTTCAAAGACGTAATTGGACTTGCAATATTTGAAAAACCTTTTATGAATCTTCGGTAATAACCAACATGAATGGTGAATGATCTAGACTATGTCACATTGCTTGGTGTTGGACATTCTCTAATGACCTCTATCTTCTCAGGATCCACTTCTATCCATGTTGTTGAAATTATATGCCCCAAGTAATGAATCTTCTTTTGGTAAAAGATGCACTTACTCAGCTTGTAAAACAATATGTGCTCTCTCAAAACTTGCAACACCATTCTTAAATGTTTCTCGTGTTCCTCTTCTAATTTGGAATAGATGAGTATATTATCTAGGAACACAATCTCAAACTTGTATAGGTGTTCCTTGAAAAATCCATTCATCAGACACATAAAAATTGTTGGAGCATTTGATATCCCAAATGGCACTATCCTAAATTCATAATTCCCATATCTTGTTCTGAAATTTTTCTTGTCGACATATTATTCTCTTATCCTTAATTGATGATAGCCTAATCTCAAGTCAATCTTTGAAAATATTCTTGCACCTTTCATCTAATCAAACAAATCATCAATTCTAGATAAAGGATACTTATTATTTATGGTAACCTTATTAAGTTTCCTAAAATCAATACACAGCCTTAACGTTCCATCATTCTTCTTCACAAACAAAACTTGGGCTCCCTAAGGTGACACACCTGGGTGTATATACCCATTTTTTAAGAACTCTTCAATCTGCATCTGCAACTCCTTCAATTCTTGTGTACCCATTATGTATGGTGTCTTGGACACTAGGTAAGCTCCTGGTACCAAATCAATAGAGAAAACAATGTCTCTCTTTGGTGGAAATCCTGGGATTTCCCTAAGAACATATTAAAAATCCCTCAATACCAGATGGTATACAATGCTTGCCACTTTATCTTTGGATGCCTCCATATGGGCTACAAACACCTGATATCCCATTCTGAATATCTTGTTCAACTGCATAGTTGAAATCTCTCTAACAATTACATATCTTGGAATTCCTTGAATCTTTCCTTACTTCCCATCCTAATCAAGACATGTGATGGTGTTTTTGTAAGAATTTAGGACATCATGATGTTTTTCCAACCAATCCATGCCAATTACAAATTCTTATTAACCCAATGGTATGATGTTTACATCTACCTTTGTGTTGAGTCCATTCATGTCTATTTGAAAATATTTAACCAATTCATTGATTTTCCTCTTATCCCTCATGGCTAACTGAAATAACCAAGATTTATTATGATTACTCCTTTGCAAGTGAAATATTTTAACAATGTTAGCATTTATGTAACTATGACTAGCTCCAGAATCAATTAAAATTTCTATGTGATGGTTATCAACCTTACCTTCCACTTCGATCATGGGGGATTGATATTCTTCCCTCTTGTTGTCTAAGGTTGCATAAATCCTTGGCATACTTCATCCCATTTATTACACTATTTTATCATCCTAAATGTTGTGGAAAGTCCTCATTCTTTCTCCTTTATGAGGGCAGTCCCTATATAAGTGATTTCCCTCACATCCCCAACATTGAATAGGCTTCTACCTTGGCCTTTTCCTAAATTAATCTGCGTTATTTTGATCATTTTGCCCTGCCTAGCCTTTTTTATTTACTTGGGAGTTATTTCTAAAAAAAGGTGGCTTAAAACCTTTCTTCCTTTGATCCTTTTTCCCTTTCATCTTGTCATTCCATGATTTTTCGAACACTAGCCTTCCTTTGATTTGCTCATAAAGGTGTCTTTCTATCCTTATGGTTTCTTCCAAGGTCTTGGGGTTGTCATATTGAATCTTTTCACTATAGAAAGAGGGTAAACCACTTAGAAAGATCTGGATTTTAACCTTCTCATCCTTGATGAATTCAACATACTTAAACAATTCAAAGAACTGCTCCTGATATTCCTCCATTGTCATGGTTCCCAACTTGAGTTCAAAGAACTCTTTCATATTTATCTCATAGTAATGCTCGAACAAATATTTTTATTGGAAATATCTTTTGAAATGCCTCCATGAGATCCTTTTCTCATTGAAATTCTTGGCTTTCTTAATTGGTAGGTGGAAATCCTAGCTTCTACCTGGGATGGGTAGTCATGTAGTTGAAAATATTTCTTGATTTCCAATAGTCATGTCTTTGCCTCTTTTCCTTTCCTGTGCTCACCTTTGAAGGTAGGTGGCTTGATTATCCTAATTTCACCTTGCAAGATGTCTTCCTCAGACCTTATCCTTTTCCTATGAACAATAGACACACTTGGTTTTCTCCCTGGCCCTAAGCTTGCATGAGTTCTCCTAGTGCATTGTCTTCGAGAATGATTTCCCCTACTCATGATTCTTGACTTCCTATCATTTTCATGATCATCCCTTTTTCTATGGGATATAGATGTTGCTATTTGTCTAACACTAGAATCTTTCTTGGTGCCATAATCTTTGTTAACTTTCTTATGCAACAGGAGATATAGATAAATCGTTCATTACAACAATGTATAAGTCATTCTTATTCACAAATATTTCATGCACAACAATAACACATGTAAATAACTCAGTACAAGATAAAACACTTATCTTAAACAAGAATCATATGACTAGCTACTTGGGACGAAAATTCCACCCAACCATAGACTGACTGTTCCAAATATCAACAACCAGACACCCACGAGATGAGGCTGGAAATCCACAAAAGAGGGTGGTCTCTCAAAGTCCATTCACAGTTCATAAATCTCTCAAACCAATTGATATTTTCATACAACTATCCCGAGTTTCGACCAACTCTTTTCCTCTTGACCTGTCCAACCCAAGGAATGCACAATTCTTTTATCAAGTTTAACCCAAGGGATGTATCATTTTTTTATCAAGGTTAACCCAAGGAATCAACCATTCATTTATCAAGGTCTCTTTAGAAAAAACAACTAGGAATATCTCAGCTAGGAACTCAAGCGATATTGTTGCTAGAAAAACTATGAGCGAACCAACATCAACCACTTGTTGTTTTAGTGAAACTCATGCAGGAGTTCACTCTTCCATCTTGACAACCGAGCTCTTCAGTTCTTCCTCTCCAATTCACTCCAGTTAGGCTCCTATTGTGCTCCAAAACTCTCCATCCATGGTCGCATCGACTTCCAACTATGTTTTCTTTCCCTTTATTGGATAACTTCCCAAATTTCTCAAACCATTGTTACTTCTGCCTCAACCCATACAAAATTATTCTCTTTTTATTTCCTTTATTCACTCACATTCTTCTCCAAATCAATTTTAGTCCACCCTTATGTGCCCAATAACTTCGGGAAGTGACCACTCCCACCCACCCTCTTACATGTATTCAATGTTTGGCTTTTGGAAACATTCAATAAAAAAGGGAAAGATCCATATACAATAGCATATTTAGGAAAACAAGTTAAATCCATAAACATGGGTAATTCCCCCCTTGGACCCCTCTTGGCCATTATCGTAGACACTCCCCTCTTTTGTGGATTAATCCATCCACCATATCTTGTCCATCTTCCCTTAGTAGTTTGCATCACATTTTATTACTAAAACATTGAAATACAATTCACATATTACATCGCTTGGTCATAGACACATATTATATCTACATAAGCATTAATCAAACTAGAGATTATAAAGGGGATGTTGCATTCCCCCTCCCCTACAATTGTGCACCATCCTCGATGCACTCTATGATGAAATACATATTGTTGGGTTTATGTTTTGTTTTATTGCAATGATAAAATCCTTTTTTCATGCAATATTACATATGCTATGATCTCATTTAGCCATTTTTAAGGTATTATCAAGTTGTATACATCAATTTTCCATGGAATCGTACAAGGCATGTGTAATCATCGTTTTGCAATGGTTTTGTGATTAATTCATCTTCAGTTAATGGTTACACTGATCTAACGTTTCTTTTTTTCTTGCAACAGGTCAAAAATGTGATCCGACCTTCCATCCAAAACTTGATCCAGACCTTCATCTGGCATTGTTCCAAGTAGAGAACTTAGATATTAATTTACGGGAAGAGGAAGTTGAATCATAAAAAACCGACACATGGGTTTTGTGCCCAATATTCCCAATTAGGTCCCATGTGTGCTGTTTCCTAAAATTGTAAACATATTGAAAGAAGTTTGTGGTCCTCGATTCAGCCCTCCAATACTCCAATACTCCATTCGACACTCCATTCGACACCCCATCCGAAACTCCATTCAGCACTCGGAGTGCAGAGAAGTTGACGATCCGCATATCTCGGGGCACCATTATGAAATTCAAGCACATGGGTTTTTCTCCCTTGGGATCCCTCTTGCTCGGTGTCCTACCAAAATTTGCTTCCAACTATTGAAGATGCCCGAGATCCATGACCTATTTACTCACTTTGTTTCGAGAATTGAATGAAGATTCCTCAACAAAATTTGATTTGTAATGATGTAACTAATTTTGTTATGCACATACTATTCTGAAAGGATCAGAGGTCGACCTATCAGCTCTGTAAACACTCTATAAATAACTGTTGTCCATGCTAGGAAGAAAAACATATTTGTATACATACACATAGAAATTATTTTGATTTTGCTGTAAAACTTTGTTTTCATGATTAATATCAATGTCATGTTAATTTTGTGACTGCATCTTGCTGTTGAAGAGTAGCCACAACCTTATGGGGAGCCCACCAGTGGTCTGGGTGACTGTATAGATAGTTATATCATGTGTTTCATTTGCTTAGTTATAATTTACTTCATTTCTTTGTTGTATGTATTTTGTAGTTTTAATTACTATGCATGTTGATTGTAATTTAATTGTCTAATTCATCTTTTGCAGACTGCTTATAGGAGTTGGTTATTTTTTATGCTATGTTTCTTATTTCTTAGCAATTGTCATGTAGGATACTAACTTAGATGACGTATTGAAGTTTTAAAATTGGTTTCTACAAATTAAACAGAGCAGTATTTTAGTGTAAATAGAGTATTAGTTTAAGATTGTTTGTAAGCTTTGATAGATTAATTGTTTCAAGTTTGATAGCTTTAATTGAGATGGATTTAATTACCATTTTGATTAGTCTTAATAGATCAATTTTTTTTATTGACTTCACCTTAGGATGATAGGATAGCAGTAGATTTTGGATTATGATTTTTAAAAACATTTTAGTTAATTTTGAAATATGATTCTTAATGATAGACTAGTTCATTTTTATGAAATCTCAATTATGGATTTGAGTTGTAATTTCTAATTAGCATTGGTCAAGAATTATAGATTTCACATAGTGTTTTTATTGTCATTCTAAATATGAATTTGAATTAAGATTTTTAATTAAGAATTAAATTACGAGTTTATGAGTTTATAGCTTCGCTTAAATTAGTGATTTTGAACAAAGTATCTCCCAGTATTAGTGTGATAGAGTGAATGATTGATGTTTAATTGAATTTTCATTAGTAGTTAGATGCCATCGGGATGTGAGTTCTTTCTTTTCTTGTTTTTAGTTAGGTAGATGAGTGTTCATTCTTGCAGGATAGAAATAATTGTGAGTTTTTTCTTTAAGAATAGAGTTTACTTGTAAATATAATTTTGATAGAATATTTGCTTATGTGCTTACTTGTCATTTTCTTATTCAAAGGAAGGTTAAATAGATAGATGATATAATTTAGAGATAGATTGCTTGTCATTTTATTATTCAGAGATAGATCAAATAGTTAATAGTTCTAGAATTGCTTAAAGCTATTCGTTATTTGAGTTTATTAGAATTAGATTAGATTAGATTAGGCTAGGCTAGGCTAGGCTATATTAGAGCTCTAGACTTGCACATAGAGTGCTGGAATCTCGAAGCTTACGAGCCCTGGGTTGCAAAATTTTATGTCGAAATAGATAGCATATATTTTACTCGACACATATATGAAAATTTACATCACAATACTTAGAAACAAAATTTCTGCAATTTAACAATTCTAGCAGCAACTATAACCAAAATCGCATGTTTCTCTCAACTTGCCAACCCAAGGAATGCACCATTCTTTTATCATATTTAACCCAAGGGATGTACCATCCATTTATCAAGGTTAACCCAAGGAATGAGCCATTCATTTATGAAGGTCCCCAATGCAATTGGCCAGGACTCTAAGATGTGGTTCTAGAACTATAGTTGCTCAAAATGGAATCTTGCATTCTATCTTCTTCAAAACTGTAAAAAATTTGTGGGTATTCCGCCTTTATTTTTTCTTCATGCTCCCATGTAGCATCTTTAGGACCGTAGTAGTTCCATTGAACCTTTACCAACCCTATGGATTTGTTCTTGAGCACTTTGAATTTTTGGTCTAGGATGCGTATTGGTTCCACCCGGAAATCCCCTTTGTGCTCAACCTGGATCAAATTACAATCAATAATGTGTTTAGGATCAAGCACATATTTATTTAAAAATGACACATAAAATACATTATGCACTCTCATGTATGCAGGAAAAGATAACATGTATGCAACTGGACCTATCTTTTCTAATATTTCAAAAGGCCCACAATATCTTTCTACCAATTCCAGGAAGCTGCCTAATCTTAGTGAACTTGTCTTTTCCTTCACTTTCAAAAACACATGTTATCCCACTTTAAAATATCTAAAAACTCTATTCCTGCCTACATAAATTTTCTTCCTATCCTGGGCAGCCTTCAAATTATGCTTTATCCTTGACATATGATCTTTCATTTCCTTTAACAATTATGGCCAAACAACTTCTCTGTCTGTTGGATTATCCCAACTCACCGGTGTGCTTGCATTTTCTTCCATACAATGCCTCAAATGGACTCATTTTCAATGGGGCTTGATACCCATTATTATAGGAAAATTCAACTAAATGGATATAATCTTCCCACTTTGATGGTTGATCCATCACATACTTTCTAAGCATGTCCTCAATTATCCTATTAGTCCTTTATGTTTTCCCATCTGACTCTGTATGATATGTTGTACTAAGATTTAAATTTGTCCCAAATCCTTTGAACAGACCCTTTTAGAAATTGGAAGTAAACTTTGGATCCTTGTTTGAAACTATTTCCTTAGGCACTCCATGTAGCATAGAAAATTATCTCATATAAATTTTTAAAATATTTGTTTCCTTGTGTGTAGTCTTTACTGGAATAAAATGTGTTTATTTAGTCATTTTGTCCACCAATACCATGATGGAATCATGTTTCTTTACTGTTTTGAGCAGATTATTAATAAAATCAACCATGACAACTTCCCTCTTCCACTCTGAAATGGGAAATGGTTGTAGAAACCCTTCTATGTGTCTATGTTCTGTCTTTACCTTTTTACATTCTAGACATATGGCTGTGTAATTAGGGACTTCTCTCTTCATTCTTGGAAAAAAATATTGGCTTTTGACTACTGCAATTGTTTTCTGATATCCTGGGTGCCCTACATATGGCACATTATGCATCTCCTTCAACACTAAATTTTCCAGCTCACTGGAATTCGACAAATACACCTTACCTTTGTACATGAGAATTCCATCTTCTTTCATCTCATAATAGTTAAATTTCTACTCAAAACATTACCTTGTTGCAATGCCTCTTTTATTTTTAAATAATTTTGATATGCATTTCCTGCTACAATAACTTTATCTTTCAGATCTATCATGTACATGCTAATGGTTTCAATATGCACTTCATGAGCTCTCCTGATGAGTGCATCGACCACTTGATTTTCCTTTCTCTTTATGTGCTTAATTTTGAATTCATATTCACTCATAAATTCCAGCCATCTAGTTTTCCTAGCATTTAGTGTTGGTTGTCCAAAAAACTACTTCAGACCACAGTGGTTTGTCCTTATCTTGAATTTCTTACCCACGAGGTATTTCCTCCACATTTTCAATGCATGAACAATCGCTGCTAACTCCAATCCATGCGTAGTATAATTCCTCTCATGCTCTTTTAATTTTCTAGACTCATAGTATGCTGCATGATCCTTTTGACT
Organism: Picea mariana; assembly: GCA_032191745.1. Classification (NCBI taxonomy): domain Eukaryota; kingdom Viridiplantae; phylum Streptophyta; class Pinopsida; order Pinales; family Pinaceae; genus Picea; species Picea mariana. Next base: position 40,750 of record JASDQU010102018.1, read on the forward strand.
AAGGAATCCACCAATCCCTTACTTCCATGCATCGGTGCGCACAACAAAATATTCATTTGGATTTGCAATCTGCAATATTGGTGCACTTGTCAATATTATTTTCAACTATTGAAAACTCTCTTCACACATGGAAGTCCATTCAAACTTTACACCCTTCTTTTTCAAAGAAGTAATTGGACTTGCAATATTTGAAAAACCTTTTATGAATATTTGGTAATAACCAACATGACCGGTGAATGATCTAGACTATGTCACATTGCTTGGTGTTGGACATTCTCTAATGACCTCTATCTTTTCAGGATCCACTTCTATCCATGCTGTTGAAATTATATGCCCCAAGTAGTGAATCTTCTTTTTGTAAAAGATGCACTTACTCAGCTTGTAAAACAATATTTTCTCTCTCAAAACTTGCAACACCATTCTTAAATGTTTCTCATGTTCCTCTTCTAATTTGGAATAGATGAGTATATTATCTAGGAACACAATCTCAAACTTGTATAGGTATTCCTTGAAAAATCCATTCATCAGACACATAAAAATTGTTGGGGCATTTGATATCCCAAATGGCACTACCCTAAATTCATAATTCCCATATCTTGTTCTGAATTTTTTCTTGTCGACATATTATTCTCTTATCCTTAATTGATGATAGCCTAATCTCAAGTCAATCTTTGAAAATATTCTTGCACCTTTCAGCTAATCAAACAAATCATCAATTCTAGATAAAGGAAACTTATTATTTATGGTAACCTTATTAAGTTTCCTAAAATCAATACACAGCCTTAACGTTCCATCATTCTTTTTCGCAAAAAAAACTGGGGCTTCCCAAGGTGACACACCTGGGTGTATATACCCATTTTTTAAGAAGTCTTCAATCTACATCTGCAACTCCAATTCTTGTGTACCCATTATGTATGGTGTCTTGGACACTAGGTAAGCTTCTGGTACCAAATCAATAGAGAAATAAATGTCTCTCTTTGGTGGAAATCCTGGGATTTCCCTAAGAACATATTCAAAATCCCTCAATACCGGATGGTCTACCATGCTTTCCACTTTATCTTTGGATGCCTCCATATGGGCTGCAAACACCTGATATCCCATCCTAAATATCTTCTTCAACTGCATAGTTGAAATCTCTCAAACAATTACATATCTTGGAATTCCTTGAATCTTTCCTTACTTCCCATCCTAATCAAGACATGTGATGGTCTTTTTGTAAGAATATAGGACATCATGATGTTTTTCCAACCAATCCATGCCAATTACAAATTCTTATTAACCCAATGGTATGATGTTTACATCTACCTTTGTGTTGAGTTCATTCATGTCTATTTGAAAATCTTTGACCAGTTCATTGATTTTCCTCTTATCCCTCGTGGCTAACTGAAATAACAAGGATTTATTATGATTACTCCTTTGCAAGTGAAATATTTTAACAATGTTAGCATTTATGTAACTATGACTAGCTCCAGAATCAATTAAAATTTCTATGTGATGGTCATTAACCTTACCTTCCACTTCGATCATGGGGGATTGATATTCTTCCCTCTTGTTGTCCAAGGCTTCATAAATCCTTGGCATACATAATCCCATTTATTCCACTATTTTATCATCCTAAATGTTGTGGAAAGTCCTCATTCTTTCTCCTTTATGAGGGCAGTCCCTATATAAGTGATTTCCCTCACATCCCCAACATTGAATAGGCTTCTACCTTGGATTTTTCCTAAATGAATCTGCATTATTTTGATCATTTTTGGCTGCCTAGCCTTGTTGATTTACTTGGGAGTTATTTCTAAAAAAAGGTGGCTTAAAACCTTTCTTCCTTTGATCCTTTTTCCCTTTCATCTTGTCATTCCATGATTTTTCGAACACTGGTCTTCCTTTGATTTGCTCATAAAGGTGTCTTTCTCTTCTTATGGTTTCTTCCAAGGTCTTGGGGTTGTCATATTGAATCTTTTCACTACAAAAAGAGGGTAAACCACTTAGAAAGATCTGGATTTTAACCTTCTCATCCTTGATGAATTCAACATACTTAAACAATTCAAAGAACTGCTTCTGATATTCCTCCATTGTCATGGTTCCCAGCTTGAGTTCAAAGAACTCTTTCATATTTATCTCATAGTAATGATCGAACAAATATTTTTATTGGAAATATCTTTTGAGCTGCCTCCATGAGATCCTTATTGAAATTCTTGGCTTTCTTAATTGGTAGGTGGAAAACCTAGCTTCTACCTGGGATGGGTAGTCATGTAGTTGAAAATATTTCTTGATTTCCAATAGTCATGTCTTTGCCTCTTTTCCTTTCCTGTGCTCGCCATTGAAGGTAGGTGGCTTGATTTTCTTAAGTTCACCTTGTAAGATGTCTACCTCAGGCCTTATCCTTTTCCTATGAACAATAGACACACTTGGTTTTCTCCCTGGCCCTAATCTTGCATGAGTTCTCCTAGTGGATTGTCTTGGAGAATGATTTCCCCTACTCATGATTCTTGACTTCCTATCATTTTCATCATCATCCCTTTTTTTATGGGATATAGATGTTGCTATTTGTCTAACACTAGATTCTTTCTTGGTGCCATAATCTTTGTTAAATTTCTTATGCAAAATATTTAAGCTCTAAAGTATCTCTTCTTGAGACTTTATAATCATTTCATTATCAACCATGTAGCTCTGCACTTCCCTATGCAGACTTCTCATTGTGACAGGCCCTTGCCTATATCTTCTCCCATTTGAATCTATCTTATCATTCCCCATACTGACATGTATACCTATGAACTATTCCCCATGGCTGTAATATCCTTGAGCATCTTCCATAACTCCATTCCTCATATAGGAACTAAAGTCTCTTTCGACACTTCTAATTTTGCAAGAAATGTGCATGTAATAATTACTATTAGAACATCCATATTATAAATGTTTTTATTAATGAGAATACATGTTACTTCTTTATTAATTTATGAAGGACACATTGCACTAATTAAAATTTTTATTTTCTTGATGCATTCCTCCTAGAAACAAATTTCCAACGACTAAAAACTTTCCCAAAATCAAGCTCCAGTTTGAAAGTTATAGCTCTCCAAAGTTCTTGTACAGATCTATAACATCTTGAGAGACCTGAAATCCCAAATTCTCCTCCATTGATCTATCTTAATAGATTCATCATGGATATGAGTCATATTTCTTCTTCATACCTTCCATGAACCCACCACCAACACTTAGCTTCTTTTTCCTTTGTGGACTCGCGAACTCATAAACTTGTAATATTCTTTCATAAGTCTATTCAAAAAGTCTCAACACTTAGTCATTTTTCCACTTCTTTGGACTCATAGACTCGTAATCTTGTAACCTTGTTTCATAAGTCCATCCAAAAAGTATCAACACTTAGTCATTTTTTCACTTTTTCGGACTCATGGACTCACAGACTCACAAAATCATAATCTTGTACCATTTCTTTCATAAGTTCATCCAAAAATTCTCAACGCTTAACCATTTTTCCACTTTTTTTTTGTGGACTCATGGAATCACAAAATCATAAACTTGTAACCTTCCTTTCATAAGTCCATCCAAAAATTATAAACATTTAACCATTTTTCCATTTTTTTGTGGACTCGTGGACTCATAATATTCTAACCTTTCTTTCATAAGTCCATCTGAAAAGTTTCAATGCTTAGTCATTTTCCACTTCTTCAGACTCATGGACTAAAGGACCCACATAATCATAATCTTGTAACCTTTATTTCATAATTTCATCTGAAAAGTATCAACACCTAACCATTTTTCCACTTTTTTGCTGACTCGTGGACTCATAATATTGTAACCTTTCTTTTAGAAGTCCATCCAAAAAGTTTCAACACTTAGTCATTTTTCCACTTCTTTCGACTCGCAGACTCATAGACTCACACTTGGACAAACTTCAAAGATATTACCACAGTTTTGTGGGACTGACAGTTGGTCTTCCACATGGATCCACATCACCTGCCAACTGTAATCCTGTACAACATATATCTTCTACCATGGAAGCACCCATATTTCTTCTACCACACCAGTTGACAGCAGGGTTTAAGATGTAGACAGAGTGAATGACCGTCTAAAAGTCAATCTATTCTCTACTCTACCCCAAACATACCAAAAAAAATGAAAATAAATAAATAATAGAGAATATCAGGTAACTGTACCTTTTATCCCATGTCTGGCGATGATCTCCTCAAGCTCTGTAGTTCCAATGACTGCACGTCTCCTCCCAAGGATAACCTGCATCCAAAAATAGGAAAACATGAACTACAAGCATGATATTCTATTCACAAGTTAGGGTTAAATATCAAATGCTAAATATAAATCAATGAAACTACACAAAACATCATCATTTGGGATAGGGAAAGGGGATTCTTTTATTCATCAAACAAAGACTGAAACTTACAATCTGTGTTAGCCACCATTCCACGAACCTGGTCCGGGCTCCTCTTTACAATGCTCCAAGTGCACCTTGAATGGACCTCTTCTCTCAATCTTCTAATCACCTCAAAGGAAGGGAATGGATTGAATGGAGGAAGAAGGGGTTGATGAGGGAATGATGAGGCAATATCTCACAAAAGGTAACAAAAGCTTGGGAAAGGAGGGGTAGTGAAATTGGACAAAGTTTCATTGTTCTTATGCTTGGATGTGAAATGAAACCCCAAAACCTCCTTTTATATGAAAAAAGGATGGTTATTTGGTTGGGTGACAGGCTATAGCAGGTGAATTGGTTGGGAAACCTCCAATAGCCCATGAATTTCAATGAATTCCTTAAAAAAAATTAATTTTTGCAAATTTTCCAAGCATATGTGGGATTTTTAGTGTGGAGCAAGTGTATGTACGTGGGTTGTAGTGGTGCAACAAGCCTATGTATGCGGGATTTAATGGTGCAGGGCACGCACATCCTCTAAAAAATGGTTTTTTAAGAAGAGTTTCTCAACAATTCTTTGGAAAAATATGCAATTAAGAGGACCAATGCCATGCATGCATGACTAGGGAATTTTAGTGCTATAACAGACACCCCCTAATGTGTGAGGTTAGAAGAGAAAATGATGTCTCGAATACATTACAATGTCTTCACAAATGTATGAAATTGAATGATCCTGGGACCAGAGTTTGGGAGGTGCCATCTACAAAACAAAAATTATCTCTCTGAGGCAGGCATACCCATACTCAGGATGAACTGAATCATGGCTACCAATAAAATACACTGCATATCCATGTCATATAACTATATAAAGTGTAGCTGCGAGCAATACACAATGGATATACATCTTAAAATTAGTCAAAGATATACAAGTATAGTATCCATCTTCAAGAAGCTAGTGACTCTTGTGGATAGATATGAAGTCTTCATAGCTCGAGAAACAACTTCAAGATATTCAAAACTCAGGTAGGACTAAAATGGGAGTGTATAAATCACTACTCTTAGGTCTTTGATGGTTTGTCAGAAAAATACATGAGGATGTCTATGATTAGGCAGAGAACTTCATTGATTTCGAATCTGGACTTGACTGGACTCTTGGGATGGCCAACTCATGAACATCAAGAGATAAATTGTAGAAAGGCCGACTCAGGTTGATTGAAAATTCCCTTGAAAAAAAGCACAAAAGATGGTCAGACTCAGGAAGCATGACATTGACATAAGTTCACGATGCAGGAGGAAACACAAACTCTCCATGTGTTTGGAAGAGTAACCAAATGGAGGAGGACACAACTCTATGTAGCAAGAACAACTCCCTAAGGTCATACTAGATCCCAATGCTTGACGAACAAACGAAAGGATTTTCTTTGTCCAAGGGCGACTCTCTGTGTTGTTGAAAAAACAATAAATATTTCTTGTCCCTTTTTTTTGGAATATTTGTTTTTTTTTTGTCTTTTTCCATTTTTTAAGAGCTTGAAAAAGAATAAAAGAATGCTACGTTACAAAGGAGGAATGAGTGTCACAAAAAATCATACCAGTTTCAAGCGCATGGAGTACACTAATGCTCAGAGCAAGGATACATGTGCAGGAAAAGGGCACTCAAGAAAAATTCCTCCATGGGTCAATGCCCATGAGGAAAATATTTCTTGTCCCTTCTTTTTGGAATGCTTGTTAGACTGTGCTTAAAGGAACCTTGCTCTGATACCAATTGATGGAAACATCCAGCAATACTGAGAGGGACGAGGGTGAATCAATATTGCCTACTTTTTCTTTTTATCTTCATCCATATTAAGAAAACATATTAATTATTCAATTAAGCAATATATGATGAACAACAAACCCTTATGAACACAATATTTTATCGTGGAACCCAACAGGGAAAACCACCAAATCTTTACTCATTAATAAAAAGTTCTTTTACAAAATTGTTTTCAAGCTACAACTTGATGGAGAGCCATTCCCCAAGTTTCTTCAGCTACAACTGAAGAGATGCTTCCACACCCCATTTACCAGCTACAATTGGAAGGATGCACCCACACCCTCATTCACCAGCACCAACTAGTAGGAGGCTTCGACCCCCTGTTTAGTCAGCTACAACTGACAAGGAAGCACCAACTCTCCTGCAGGATCCAACCTACCTTTGCACCACGCAACCACCCTTAGTTTATAATGAAATTCAATCTCTTTTTCTCTTCATCGAATTTGACTCATGCAACCATTGTTGTACTTTCTACTTGTCTGTTGCAGCCTCTGCTTGTATGGTCTTCTATATCAAGTACTTGATTGCATAACTGTTGCTCTGTCTTCTTTTGTTCTTGACATACAATAATACATTGACAGGCACCTTAGAACAAACAGTTCTTCATCTTGGACTCTGCTCCTATTTTTGATCTTCTAATATGAACCATAGAGACACATTCTTCTCACCACTTTTTCTCATTTATATAATCTTCAAACAGGTGTGAAATTTAAAACATTGTGTCCCTTTAATTGAACCATTGTACCTTTTCATTTAAAATGATAATCTTAACTTCAATTAATATCATTTTCCTTTTTATTCTTTACTCATATTTTCATGATTTATTCTCTTTTAATCATGAATGTGTATCAGTTCATTATACCGTGAAGGTTTTTCATAAATTGATCACAGTCATGGATCAATTTAATCCTTTATACTCGATATCAAATCTCTTTTACTTCACATAGATCGGATTCCATGGAGGTACTTCCTTCAAGCCATTTCACATGACCGTGCGTTACAGAACCACTGGCTCAACAATTTTGGCAACGCATTACACTCGACAATGTCAAACCTATTTACAATATGACCAATGGTGATGATGTCACGCTTAAGGAAATTTAGACCAAATGAGCATTTGAGCACTTCTCAGTTCAATGCCAATGATTCATCCTCCTGACGAGATAGACGACTGACGGGGTTTCAGCGTTTAGACATTCGAGTCTTCATGATTTCACACTTTACTAAACTCACGATCATGAAATTGTCAGTCAGTTCGGATGACTCATATTACCCATTGAGATGGATGGCTCATGGGGTTTCGGCTTTTCATCCTTCGGGACTTTGATACACTGCTCCTTAAAAAACTCTTGGTTGCGATATCACCGATATGATAAGTCAGTTCACATCTCTTCCATGGAAGAGATCAATGGTCAACCTTAAACCTTAATCCGATCGATTCTTTCCTTAATCGAATGGTTGTGTTTTAATTAGGCATTGAGATGTGTGGCTTCCAATATTTCTTCATTTTTGCCTTCGAATCTTCGTTACCTCCAACAGTCCCTTTCGGTGTTTCGGTGTTTGGGACTTCGTGATGTTGGAGTTTTTGCTTACAACGAAAAAATCTCAAAGTGGTAACTCTCAATACTATGGATCATCTAATGCGTGTCCCTTTTGAAGTTTTGACATTCGAGACTTCCAGACTATAGCTTATTTTCTTAGTGGTGAAATATCCTGAAGTAGGAATCCCAAAGTAATGTAAAATCTTATGTCACATAATGGCGTATCACCAGCCTATTGGCTGCCACGTGTCATACATACTCAAGATTTTCACATGCCTGAAATGTTGTATCAACTTAACACTTGTCACTGTCTTATTGTGCCATGTGTCCTTAGCTAACGTGGTCTGTCAACGTGTCTTCATGATGTGGTCTGTTGTGTCATTTTTTCTTGGTTCAAATCCAATGGCCCTCCAACGCTTTCAAGATCCGACGACCCATGATTCTATCGCGATTTTGCATTTTGCTATTTGGAAGGTTATCACTTCTAGTCTTTGACTTTCTAGTCAGTGAAGTGTTGAACCAATGCCATGTTTCCTCTGACTCAATGGTTAGGATTCACTCTCTATCCAATTGTTTGGATTGGATCACGAATTTGCATTTTGGTATTTCAAGAAGCATGCTCTGTTCTCTCAACTCGCAATCTCCTAATTCCCAAAATCCGATATGCCACTCTCGTCAGATCGATGACCCACACCACTCCTCCTCATCGATGGTCCTTATCTTATCGTGATTTTGTGTTTTGGTATTCTTGTGATGAAGGGTCTCGACACTCCATGTCGTGATCACTGAATAGATTTTATCTACACTAGCTCCTCCCCTTCTTGTGACCATGGGTTATGACCCAGGGCTGAGTGTTTCACATTTTTGCATTTCAGGATTTCAAACAACTCTCGTCATTGTTTCTCTAAATCATGAATCCCTGAATTCATAGATCCAGTGCCACATGCCCGCCTTCCAACCGACGGCTAGGATCTCTTCGCTACCACGCATATTGCGAGTTCCAACAACACTTACGTTTGACTTTTCCATTCTTCAAGTCAGGGAAATGATGACCCTTCGCCACATGCCATCCTTGACAATGGATAGTCCTGATCCTTTCAAAACGATCACTGACTATGATCCTTTTGGTAAAATCAATGACTATGCTCTCTTTGGAATGATCAACAGTTGTGATCTTTTCAAAACGATCAATGGCTGTGATCCTTTTGGATGATCTGAAAGTTGAGAATGACTTCACGAATCATGACTTCGCAAGTTCATTTTCTATTCGATCGAAGGCTCATATTAGTCCTTGAACCAATGGTCTGGATCTAAACACAATTTTGCTTTTCAGTATTTCAAAGGTTAGAGCACCTCCCTTATTCCGACTCCTAATTTCCTGATATCCAATATTCCACTCTCGTCAGATCAACGACCCACATTGCTCTGAATGTAACGGGCATGATCCTTTTATGATTCTCAAGCTCACAATCAACTTCTTGATCGGATGGCTGCTGAGCTTCTCACTCTGATCGGACGATTGCTGAATCCTATCACCATTTGTGCACATTGATCAACTATTTAATATTTTCACTGATCCCAATGACATCTCTACAATCTGTTCTTCCTATAGGGATTTTGATGAATGAATCATTGTTGATCCTATCATGATATACAATAGACACAAAATACATATGTACTTCTGAGCTTTGATCCTCATACAATTCACTTCCATTGTTTGCTCCTCCTCATGAGCTTGCGATGTCTATCTCTCCACATAGTTTGACATCTTCTATTGACTGATATACCTGTAGACAGTTTTGATCTTTCGACTGCCTGTTCTCTCTTCCTCCTAAGCTTGTGTTTATCAATCTCTGCATTTGCTATCTTCTTGTTGACTGATATATTGTTGACATCAATGACAATGGCATCTGTCATTTAACAACAAATCATCACTTCAACTATTGACATCAATGACAATCTCATCTAATATACTTAATCATTACAGATCATCATTTTGACTGTTGACATCAATGAAAATATTTCCAACAATCTGCCCCTTTGTCATTAAGGGTAACACACTAACTTCATATACAAAACTCCCCCTGTGTTGATTCTTTCCTCTTATGAAGTTTTCCTTTTATGAAGTTTCTCTCCCCCTTTGACATCAATGGAAAAGGGTTTCTTCTCCTATGATCTGTCTGTATAAGTACTTGTCTGACCACTGATAACTTGTCCTGCAATCAACCTTTTTTTGTCACAACTGAATGACTCCCTATGTCAATATGCTCTCTCTATGATTCTAACTACTCTTCCTGACAAGGTTTCTTCCCCTGTTAATTTACTAATTGGTCTCCCCCTTTTCTTTTAAAAGGGTATCTTTTTCTGACAAGGTTTATTCTCTTGTTATTTCTGCAGGATGTCATTTTGTACATCAGAATGTTGCTACTGTGTCTGTCATTGTCTTACTGGAACACTGCACAATTGTAGCTCATTTTATTCAAACAGCTCTTGGATGTGTCGATTGATTCTCATCGATCTCTAACTAAGATACCAATTATTTTTATATCAACCATATTAACATCTGCACTCTCAACAATCTTATGTAACCTAAGATTGTAGCGTTTGTATGTTTTCTTTGTAGAAGAATATCCAATAAGGATACCTTCATTAGATATAGCATCACATTTTCAAAACTATCATCATGCCTTTTGATGTAATGCTTACTTCCAAAGACCTTTAGGTATTTTACCGAATGAGCTCCTCCAAAACAGGGTTCACAAGGATTTTTACTACTATTGATCCAGAGTCGACCTCTGTTCAATATGATTACTGATGTGATTACAACATCCCTCCAATATTAATACTAATTGATGGAATATCCATGAAATAATTGGCTTCATTGAGCATAGTCTTTGCATCTTTCTAGACATAGATACTTTTTTTTTTTTTTTTCTTTAAGAAGGAGCTTCAGTGTACCATTAAAATAGGATTGAAATATTTCTAAGATAATCATCACTCAATTATTTTTGTTGTTCTACCATTGGAGATTCATTATCAATGTCATTATTATGTGCACCAATAGCTTCTTTATTCTTGTCTTGAGAATATTGCTTATTAGTAGTTTCATCCTCCAAACTTCTATCATTAACTTCATTAGTTTCAGGAACAATATTTTCCTCATCTTTCTTGTTTGATACTTCAGATTTTCTTTTCCATGTCTTCTTATTTACTCTTGTTGTTATATTGTGTGAAAAATTTCTTATTGGTTGTCTTCTTGAGTTCCAACAGTTATAGGCTTTGTGTCCATATCCAACACAACTATAGCATCTCATAGTGTAACAATGTGCAGCAATATGTCCAACATGATTGCAGTTCCAACATATTATATTGTTGTCGAACCTACCAACTTGTTTTCTTCCATGACACCTAGAATACAAGGCTTTATGACCATATTCATTACAAGAAAAACAATAACCATTAAAGACACTCTCATACCTTCTTTGATTCATCCATGAAGGTGTCTCTCTTCTGAACTTGCTTTGAGGTGTATGAGTAGCTTCTGGATGTATTCCTTGATCTGATCTTCTAAGTTTTGTAGTGTTTCTTTTATTCTTTGAACATGAAGAACTCGCATCATACTTGATTTCCCTTTTTATAAAAGAAATACTTGCATCAGACCCATCTTCACTTTTTACAAATGAAGGACTTGCATCAGGTTTCTTGAGATTACTAATTTCTTCCTTGTTGTGGCCAAGACTGGTTTTTTCATATGGTGATCTCTGACTATCCAATATCTCATCCAGGGTCATGGAGTTGTTCAAGAACTTGATTTGGGAGTCTAACGTCTCAACCTTCTTTCTAAGATTCAGAGCTCCTTCTTCCATATTATGACATGATTCTCCCTTTTTGTACAGCTGGTTACTTACTACCTCTTCTCTCCTTTTGGATTCTTTAAGTTCGATTTTAAGATTGACATAGCTTTCCCCTAGTTCTTTTATATCTGCAAGGTTTTTTCTTGAGACATCATCTTCCTTCTTTTCTTTTTTTTCTTGACTGATTTCATTTTTCAGTCTCTTGATCTCTTCTTCTTTCTCTTCTAACTGATTTTCCTGCTCATATATTATCTTTTTACTATCCTTGAACATTTTCTTTATTTCCAAGACATACTTTTGACTCTTTTCAAGAAATTCTTGAGTGTAGTCATGAAGATAGCTATAGTTTGATTCATTATGGTGATAGAGGTATTCAAAGAGACTCCAATCAACCTTTTCTTTGGCCTTTGATAGTTTTTGTTCTTATTCTTCCATGGGATAAATTCTAACAGAACATTCTGTTATTGTATTTGAATCTTCTTCTCTACTTATAGGGGAGAATTCAATATCAACATTATTGCAATCGGAATATTGTGGAGAGTCTTTACCTTTATTGATAGTCGAGTCCTCTCTTTTGATTTGATACATCTTCTTGGGAGGATGAGTAGATTCTTTGGAGGTATCATCACTAGACATGTCATCTTCAATATCAATCTAAGTAATAGGGCCTGATCCTTTAATTATGTGTGCGTGGTCATATCCAAGGCCATATTTGTTCGAGGAAAATATTTGTAAATTGAGAACTTTATCAAGGGTTTCAGTCCCTTTCTTGAATTTTTCAACAGTCTTAAGTTGATCCTTTAGTTGTTTACACCCTTTTTTATATTTTCTCAGTTCATGCAAAACACTTTCAAGATCAACTTCCATATTGACTTCTGTTTCAATGTTTGAGTATTTTTCAAAAGAATCTGCATTACTAGTATTGTTGTAGACTGAACTTTGTTCTGATTGAAATGTTTCATATGACTTCTCATCTGAGTAGAGGTCTTTTATCTTGTCCCAAAGTTCCTTTGCAGAGTTACATTCACCTATATTTTCTTTGACATCATTAGGTAGTCCATCAAGGATTGTATTCATTACCATTGACTTAATTTTTTTGTCTTACCTTTGAGCTGGAGTCCTTACTCTATTTGGTGGGAAATAATCAATGATCACTGAATTCCATACATCATGTCCCAATGCCTTCATATGAATTTCCATTCTTATACTCCAAAATATGTATCCTTCTTTTCTAAGTATTGGAGTTCCATTCTCATTGTAAATCTTTTTTCCATCCATGTGTGCTTAATTTGATCTTCCTTTCAGTTTGTTAGATTGTGCTTAAAGGAACCTTGCTCTAATACCAATTGATGGAAACATCCAACAATACTGAGATGGGGGGGGTGAATCAGTATTGCCTACTTTTTATTTTCATCTTCATCCATATTAAGCACACATATTAATTATTCAATTAAGCAATATATGATGAAAAACAAACCCTTATGAACACAATATTTTATCGTGGAACGCAACAGGGAAAACCACCAACTCTTTTCTCATTAATAAAAAGTTATTTTACAATGCCGTTTTCAAGCTACAACTTGATGGAGAGACATTCCCCAAGTTTCTTCAGCTACAACTGAAGGGATGCTTCCACACCCCATTTACCAGCTACAACTGGAAGGATGCACCCACACCCTCATTCACCAGCACCAACTGGTAGGAGGTTTCGACCCCCTATTTAGTCAGCTACAACTGACAAGGAAGCACCAACTCCCTTGCAGGCTCCAACCTGCCCTTGCACTACCCAACCACCCTTAGTTTATAATGAAATTCAATCTCTTTTTCTCATCATCGAATTTGACTCATGGAGCCATTGTTGTACTTTCTACTTGTCTGCTGCAGCCTCTGCTTGTATGGTCTTCTGTATCAAGTACTTGATTGCATAACTGTTGATCTATCTTCTTCTATTCTTGATCTACAATAAGACATTGACATGCAACTTAGAACAAATAGTTCTTCATCTTGGACTCTGCTCTTGTTTTTTATCTTCTAATATGAATCACAAAGACACATTCTTCTCACCATTTTTTCTCATTTATATAATCTTCAAACAGGTGTGAAATTTAAAACATCATGTTCCTTTATTTGAACCATTGTACCTTTTCATTTAAAATGGTAATCTTAACTTCAATTAATATCATTTTTCCTTTTTATTCTTTATTCATATTTTCATGATTTATTCTCTTTTAATCATGATTGTGTATTGGTTCATTATACCCTAAAGTTTTTTCATAAATTGATCACAGTCATGGATCAATTTAATCCTTTATACTCAACATCAAATATATTTTACTTCACAGAGACGAGATTTCGTGGAGGTGCTTCCTTCAAGCCATTTCACATGACCATGCATTACAAAACCACTGGCTCAGCAATTTCAGCAACACATTACACTCTGCAATGTCAAACCTCTTTACAATATGACCAATGGAGGTGACCTCATGCTTAAGGAAATTTAGACCAAATGAGCATTTGAGCACTTCTCAGTTCAATGCCCACAATTCATCCTCCTGATGAGATAGACGGATGACGGGGTTTTGGCTTTTCATCCTTCGAGTCTTCGAGACATTGCTCCTTACAAAACTTTTGGTTTTGATATCGTCGATATGATAAGTCAGTTCACGTCTCTTCCATGGAAGATATCAATGGTCCACCTTAAACCTTAAACTGATCCATTCTTTCCTTAATTGAACGGTTATGTCTTAATCAGGGATTGAGATGTGTGGTTGTTGGGATTTTTTCATTTTTTCATTCAAATCTTCGTGACCTCTAATAGTCCCTTTCGATGTTTCTGCGTTTGGGACTTCGTGATGTTGGAGTTTTTGCTTACATTGAAAAACTCTTAAAGTGGTAACTCGTGATACTATGGATCATCTAACGTGTGTCCCTTTCGCAGTTTCGACATTCGAGACTTCCAGACTATAGAGTATTTTCTTAGTGGTGAAATATCCCCAAGTAGGACTCCCGAAGTAACGTAAACGCTTACGTCACTTAATGACATTTCACCAGCCTATTGGCTTCCATGTGTCATACATATTTGTGATTTTCACATGCCTGAAATGTTGTATCAACTTGACACTTGTAAGTGTCTTATTGTGCCACGTGTCCTTACTTGATGTGGTCTGCTGACATGGTCTGTCAACATGTCTTGATGACATTGTCTGGTGTGTCATTTTTCCTTGGTTCAAATCTAATGGCCCTCCAATGCTTTCAAGATCTGACGGTCCACGATTCTACCATGATTTTGCGTTTCTCTATTTGGAAGGTTATCACTTCTAGTCTTTGACTTTCCATCCAACGAAGTGTTGAACCAACGCCATGTGTCCTCTGGCTCAATGGTCAAGATTCGCTCTCGATCCAATGGTCTGGATTGGATCGCAAATTCACGTTTAGGTATTTCAAGAAGCATGCTCCGTTCTCTCAACTCGCAATCTATGAATTCCCAAAATCCAGTATGCCACTCTCGTCAATTCGATCACCCACATCACTCCTCCTAAAGGATGGTCCTTATGTAATCATGATTTCATGTTTTGGTATTCTTGTGATGAAGGGTCTCGACTCTCCATGTCGTGATCGCCGAAATAGAGTTTATATGCACTAGCTCCTCCCCTTATCATGACCACGCATTATGACCCAGGGCTGAGTGTTTCACATCATTTCAGATTTTGGAAAAATATCGTCATTGTTTCTTCGAATCACGAATCCCTGAATTCGTTGATCCAGTTCCACGTGCTCGCCTTCCAACCGACAGCTAGGATCTCTCTACAACCTCACATATTGCGAGTTCCAACAACACTTACATTTGACTTTTCCATTCTTCGATTCAGCGAAATGACGACACTTCACCACGTTTCATCCTTGACAATGGATGGTCCCAATGCTTTCAGAAAAATCAACGACTATGATCCTTTTGGTACAATCAATGACTGTGATCTTTCTGGAATGATCAATGGCTGTGATCTTTTCGGAATGATCAATGACTATGATCTTTTCGTATGATCTGATGGTCGAGAATGACTTCGCGAATCGTGACTTCGCAAGTTCATTTCCTGTTCGATTGATGACTCAAATTAGTCCTCGAACCAATGGTCTGGATCTAATCGCAATTTTATGTTTCGGTATTTCAGAGGTTAGAGCACCTCCCTTATTTTGACTCCTGATTTCTCGATATCCGATATTCCACTCTCATCGGATCGACAACCCACGTTGCTATGAACTTGACGGTCACAATCCTTTTACGATTCTCAAGCTCACGGTCAAATTCTTGATCAGATGGCTGCTGAGCTTCTCACTCTGATCGGACGACTGTTGAAGCCTCTCACCATTTATGCGCATTGATCAACCATTCAGTCTTTTCACTGATCTTGACGACATCTCTACAATCTGCTCTTCCTCCAGGGATTTTGATCAATGAATCATTGTTTATCCTATCGTGATCAACAATAGACACGAAATACTTATGTACTTCTAAGCGTTGATATTCATACAATTTGCTTATGTTGTTCGCTTCTCCTCATGAGCTTGCATTGTCTATCTCTCCACACAGTTTGACATCTTCTGTTGACTAATATACCTGTAGACAGTTTTGATCTTTCGACTACCTATTCTCTCTTCCTCCTGATCTTGCATTTATTGATCTCTGCATTTTCTATGTTCTTGTTGACTGATATATTGTTGACATCAATAACAATGTCATCTGTCATTTAACAACAAATCATCACTTCAACTTTTGACATCAATGAAAATCTCATCTGATGTAATTCATCATTATAGATCATCACTTCGACTGTTGACATCAATGACAATATTTCCAACACCCAATGCTTGACAAACAAATGAAAGGATTTCTTTGTCCAAGGGCGACTCTCCGTGCTACTGAAAAAACAATGAATATTTCTTGTCCCTTCTTTTTGGAATATTTGATTTTTTTTTGTCTTTTTCCATTTTTTAAGAGATTGAAAAAGAATAAAAGAATGCTACGTTACAAAGAAGAAACAAGTGTCAAAAAAAATCAAACTAGTTCCAAGCACATGGAACATACTAATGCTCAGAGCAAGGATACATATGCAGGAAAAGGACACTCGAGGAAAATTCCTCCATGGGTCAAGGTGTCAGGTCACAGAGGAAAGAAGTTCTACAAGGCTTGCATATAAGGAATGCTTCAAAGGTTCAGCTAAGAGCAACATGGAGCCAGCATTAGGCCAAAGAAACAAAGATGAGAACCGCAAATAGGATTAAGCAAGACACAATGAGACCCCTTCCATGTAATTTTTACGAGCCAATAGAAGGTAAGCTCGATAGTTTTTTCACATTTAGAGAGTATGAAAAAACGTAAAAGAAGACTCCAGGGAGTACCTTTTTCAGATATACTCTAGTCGGTTCTAAAAAGGGTTAAACTTACACCGAAAAGATGTCTATTCAAAACCATTTTAATGAGTGTGACAAAGACAAGATCACTCATCAATATTTTCAATTTTAAGGAGTATGAAAAGAGCTTAACTATGGACTCACATCATTTTTCTAAGTTCAGTCTCCTTAGCCCAAAAAATTATAAAAGTAACTGAGGAGAACTCTCTCGGTGAGACGAATCTCCCGAGGTGTACCTTTTTTCGCTATAATCTACAGGCAGGAAAAAGGGTTAAACTGAATCCAGCAGATATTCTTCTAGACCAATTTAATGAGTGTGAAGGAACAAGGTCACTCGACGATCTTTTCAATTTTAGGGAGTCTGAAAAGAGATTAACTATGGACTCCGGGGGGGTTCATTTTTCATAAGTGATCTCCAAGGCCCGAAAAAGGTGATAAACCAAAACCAAGGAGAATGTTCCTTTTTCGAAGATTTAGTCCCTCAATCCTGAAAAACGGTTAAACTTATGGTTGAGAATACTCTTCTAGTGAACTAAAGTTCCTAGAGGATACCTTTATTTGTAAAATTATCCATCTAGACCAAAAAAGGGGTAAACTATTGTCAGACAGATGTGCCTTAAAATTTGAGTTTGGTGAGAGTGAAGGGAAACAAGATCACTCAGAAATATTTTCATGTTTAGAGAGTTTGAAAAGCACTTAAAGAAGACTCCAGGGGGATACGTTTCTTCGTTGATCGAGATGAAATAAAAAATAATAAATACAGTCTCATTGGATGTTGCTTTCGAATTTCAAAGGGAGCTTGAAAGACATCAAAGTGTGCTCATTTTGGAGTCCCGAGGGTAAGGCCAAAGATGATGGTGCATCAAACGAATGAGGATTTAACTTGTAATCAGGACGGGACTAATAAGGACTCCCGAGCCTATAGCCATTAATGACAGTATGGATGCCAAAATGAATGATGGATCTACCTAGGGCATCCATTTAAAGGTAGGCTCTACCACCTAATTACGACACTTCTAGAGAACCCGTGAAGGATCTATGTCACACTTTGGTGGGGTCGATCCTATGGAAAAGTGAAAAAGACAATGATATGCAAAAAGTGGAAATGAAATCCTAACTTATATGCAAAAATTTTGGAAAAAATTGTTTTTGCCAAAGGATACCCAAAAAGCGACCCATCAAAAAAATTACCAAAGCAAAAGGAAAAGAGTACTGAATCGACCAATAAGAAACTCATAAGTGAAATCAAGTGATCACCAAGCCAGGAAAAATGACATCGGGGGTCAAAAGAGGGCAAAAAGGGTTAAAAGAGTCTATACAACTCATTTTTACCATTGCAATTTGAAAATCAACCAAAAGGTAAAAAAACCCCTTTGCTAAAAGAGTTGATTCTAGGAGCTTCAGTGGACAAAACGAGCTTCTACTTGGACCAAGTAAGTACAAATCCCTCCCTCTTGTATTTCAATACTTCCTTTATGCATTTATTTTAGGTTTTGAGGGGGCACACTCTCCTAAAAAGGGTGACCTTGCGTGTATGCAAGCTATCCAAAAATAGCCCGCGTATGTGCGTGGGCAGGAAACCACCACCCCACGTACATACGCGACTTTGTATGATATCGCCCACGTACACCTTTGCAATATTTGAAAAAATAAAAATGCAAGTACTAACTCTCCTCTTCTTTGCCATGAAATAGGATGTATGTTCACTGGAGGGAGAGGGAGCATGAGGACATTGATGTTTTGGTCGAAGAGGACCCTATAGCCATCATTGCACTAAAACAATGTGGGTTATGGAAGTTTTTCCAATATTTGTTCATGAGGGAAGAACCTAGACTACTCAATGCTCTTGTGGAGTATTGGCACCCTGATGCATAGGGTTTTATGATAGAGGGTCAATCATTGACCCCCACGATAGAGGATATATACTTCTTGATTGGCCTCTCGAGGAGAGGGGAACCAATCAACATGAGGACATTTTCCCCTAGGAATTTCAACATAGAGGATTATATATTGATGTACTGTGAGGCCGACAGTGAGAAGGTAGGCTCTCAGGTTTTGATTCAAAATATCACCAATATATCTCTATGTGTGATCTTACTGTTGATCAGGCAGATTACTAGATCTACAACCCTACATCAGGCCTCCTGGGCACACATGCTTTGTGCTATTCAGTGCTTGGAGGCACACATTTTTTACTGGAGTATGACCATGATGATGTGCATGAAGAGAAAACTTACAGAGTGTCGATAATGTACCAACAAAAACTTTGGGTTTGGTACTATTTTTTTTCTCCTTCTTCTTCGAGAGGGTGCACAGTATCAGTCCGAGAGAGACAGTATGGGTGAATGTGGCCTCCTTCCCAACAATATGCAGGTGGGAAGCATTTCTTCCATGACAGGGTGGAGGGAGGACCATAGAGGCCTTCGAAGACAAAGTGTTTTACTGGTGGGCCTAAAAGATCCTGATGATTGAGGATTACCCACATGCAAGGATCAACTTCATGAGATATCCAGACATGCGTGTGCCTCTTGGCAAGGAGCGAGGCAAGATAGGTAAAAAAATAAATTAAGTTATTTAATTTTTTAATTACTTATATATATCATTTTATTTGTGTATATAGTACCGACTCATGTATCTGTTATGTACAGATGTGGGACCTATGCACCCAACTAAATTCGATAGGACTCGATGATGTCCTCGACTAGAGGCAGGACCAACAGCTGCAGGGGGACCCTTAGCTGGAGAGGCATATAGAATCATGAGACGAGTGGAGCGCAACCTCACTTCATTCACTCACATTGTACCTATGGTTGAGATCAAGGGTCTCCCACCTTATATGCAGCCTCATGTAGTAGGGGTTCCGTGGACTTGGCTCCAGCTGTTTCGGTGTTTGGCCAACGTTGTTGTACACTATGGTAGGGAAATTACTCCCCATGCTTAGATAGTATAGACTGTTGATGTGCCGAGGTCACGTTTTTTATATGTATTTTTCGAGGGCATAAGCCCAACGATGTATACTGAACACTTTTGAGGCATTTGCACCCACCTATGTACTCATGACAATTTTTGGAGATATATATGTATATACATACATAC